>MDKH01033509.1:0-42122 GCA_005239495.1 Nicotiana undulata | reverse complement strand
TACTCAGTCAGAATTACCAGTCTCCTCACAACACTCTCATTATGTAAACAGCCCAAACGATGGTAATGCATGATAAATAAATGATTTCTGAGACTGAAATAAGAATACATGTATAATAACAGGATTGAGTATGCACAAGTAAAGTTCGCAATAGAAACAACAGTAACGGACCCGTTCTGGTCTCCACATACAGACATGAAGTCTTATCATTTTTACTTGTTATGTTTCTTCTAGTTTCTACGCATTAATAGCCTTCACAGTACCGATATCATGGTGGAACAACAGTTAAACCGTGCCTGGGGATAAGCCGGGCCACAACAAATCAACCAACACTCATATGCCCGTCACTTGGCGAGTGTATCATAGTAACTATCATCAATTAGCATGTACATTGGGGTTTTGAACCCCTCAGTTCCAAGGTTGAAGCCGTTACTTACCTCGAAACCGGCTCAACTCTACTCCGCCGGGCCCTTTCCTTGAGAATCGACCTCCAAATACTCCCAATCTATCAATAATCAATTACATAGTGTCACAATGTGCTAAGGAACAATCCCCAAATCAAAATTTAGCAAAAATACCAAAAATCCCGAATTCGGTCAAAACCCGGCCCTCGGGCCCACGTCTCGAAAGTCAGAAATTTTCACAACACTAGGTTCCTTGTCCTTTCCCGAGTCTAACCATACCAAGAACACGAAAATCGGACCTCAAATGGTCCTCCAATTCCCCCATTCTTCTTCTCTTAAACCCAAGCCCTAACCACCATTTTTCTACTGTTTTTACCAAAGATTTCAACCTAAAATCGTTCTTAATGCACAATATAACGAGTTTTGAGTCCAAGAAACTTACCTCCTTGAAGAAACAACGAAATCCCTCTTCAAAACCCCTTCAAAACCTCCAACCCGTGTGCAAAAATGGTGAAAGAAGACTAATTTCGCGAAGGCTGCCTTTTATAGTTCTGCCCAGGCATTTCCGCAACAGCGGTGTTTTTCTCGCACCTGCGACTCCGCAAGTGCGACCTTTCAACCGCACCTGCGGATACCAAGTAGGGTCGGGCCCAAAAAAGTATACCTTCTCCCACGCGAAAAAGAACTATTTTTTTTAAGTGTGGACGCTCGCGGCCGCGGCCAAACGCGACGCGGGCGCGGTCATTTACCAGTGCTCTGATTCTGCCCGCGTCCAGTTTCGCGGTCGCAGTTTCGACCACGTTTTTCACCATGTTCCATTCGGAATTTGGAAAAACATAAAACATGAAAGTTGTATCCCTTTGAGGTAGCTTTCAAACCATATATTATATAACTCAAATGGAGTTCGAAGCAAAAAGGTATGTTTATTTTACTAGACAACGCGCAATATGTCTATTCGAGTCTTCGTTTGTTCGTAATTTGACCCCGAACACGATTTCGGCTTAATTTCTTGGGCTTTTACTCAGACTTCAAAGCTCCAAATCACTTGAATTCATTCCATAACATCTATATAGCTCGAAATCACTCTTACAAGGCATAAATCACACAATTAGTGCAAAACACTAGCGATTAAAGCTCAAACTCAATTAAAGTGCAGTAAATTAGAGTGTAATAAGCGACTAAAATACGCAATTATAGCCTATCATCAGCAGCTTTAGGAGCTCCTAGATAGGGGTTTATTCAGCCTAGTGTGTCACCTTGGGGTGCACCGGTGCTATTTGTGAAGAAGAAGGCTGGTTCCATGAGAATGTGCATTGACTACAGACAATTGAATAAGGTCACAGTCAAGAATAAGTATCCTTTTCCTTGTATAGATGATTTATTCGACCAACTTTACGGGTCCAGGGTGTTCTCTAAGATTGATTTGAGGTCCGGGTATCATCAACTGAAGATTCAATATTCAGATATTCCTAAGATGGCTTTCAGGACCCGTTATGGCCATTATGAGTTCTTGCTGATGTCTTTTGGCTGACCAATGCCCTAGCAACGTTCATGCATTTGATGAATCGTGTATTTTAGCCATATTTGGATTCCTTCGTTATTGTGTTCATTGATGACATCCTGGTGTACTCTCGTAGCCAGGAGGAGCATGCTCAGCATTTGAGAGTTGTATTGCAGAGATTGAGGGATGAGAAGATTTATGCAAAGTTCTCCAAGTGTGAGTTTTGGCTTGGCTCAGTAGCTTTCTTGGGGCACGTGGTGTCCAGTGAGGGTATTCAGGTGGATCCGAAGAATATAGAGGTGGTGCATAGTTGGCCCAGACCATCCTCAACTACGGAGATTAGGAGCTTCCTTGGTTGGCAGGCTATTACTGCTGCTTTGTTAAGGGGTTTCCTCTATTTCTTCTCCCTTGACCAAATTGACCCAAAAGGGTGCTCCGTTCAGGTGGTTGGACGAGTGTGAGGAGAGGTTTCAGAAGCTCAAGGCTGCCTTGACTACAACTCCAGTGTTAGTTCTGCCATTAGCATCAGGTTCTTATATCGTGTATTGTGATGCCTCGAGGATAGGCATTGGTTGTGTCTTGATGCAGAAGGGTAGGGTGATTGCATACGCCTCGTGCCAGTTGAAGACCCATGAGAAGAATTATCCGGTGCATGATCTTGATTTAGCAACCATTGTTCATGCCTTGAAGATTTGGCGTCATTATTTGTATGGGGTTCATTGTGAAATTTATACTGATCACCAGAGTCTGCATCATCTTTTTAAGCAGAAAGATCTGAATTTGTGTCAGCGGAGGCGAATTCCGGTTGATAGGCGAGATTTTTATCCGAGGGTCGGAATGGGATTCCGAGAGTTGTTGTAGCTTCGTTAGGTCATTTTGGACTTGCCCGCAAAATTTTAGGTCATTCGGATATGGTTTGGTTGGGTTTTTGATCAAATGCGTGTTTCGGAAGTTTTTGGAAATCATAGGCTTGAATTGGATGAGAATTTATGGTTTTGATGTTGTTTTTGGTGTTTTAATGGCTCGACAAGGGTTGAATAACCCTGTTTTTTATGTTGGTATGTTTGGTTGGGGGCCCGAGGGGCTCGGGTTTGATTTCGGGCGTTAAACGGAGAAGTTGGAACTTGAAATGTAGCTGAAGCTGCTGTTGCTGGTGCGATCGCACCTGCGATGCTTGGGCCGCAGTTGCGGACATCGCAGGCGCGAGAGTGAAGGCGCAGGGGTGGAATTCGTCGCAGGGGCGGAAGGAAGATCGCACCTGCGAGGTCGCAGGTGCGGGAGATGGGGTCGCTGGCGCGGACTCTGGGTTTTAAGTGAAGGACCGCTGGTGCGGTCAATATGTCGCCCCTGCGGGCTCGCTGTTGCGATAAAGAGGCCGCATGTGAGAAAGAGGTCACAAGGGAGGATTGAGGTCCGCACCTGCAATGTCGCAGGCGCGGGAAAAATGTCGCGGGTGCGGGGGCTGGGCCGTTTGAGTAAGTGCTACAACCTTTCCGGCTTAAGCCGACGACATCTATGAGGTTTTTCTTACATCTATGGGTTCCATGAAACCCTAACCCCCATATCTTTTCGATTTTCTTCTAGATCTTCTTTAGATCTACAATATTATGAAGCTTCTTTACATGTTCTTCTTCGAAAATACCTCTGCTTTAACGATCTTTCATCTAAAAAACTAGGGTTTCTTAACCCCTTTAAAAAGACGATTCTTTTTCCAATTTTAAGTGTTTTCTACTATGTTTAAACGATTCTCTTATGTTTTCTTGTTATCTAAGTTATTATGCTAAAAAACCTAATTTTCTAGGATGCCTTGACTGTGCGTTCCTGCGTGTTTGTTCTTATGAAACTATCTGTGTATTCTTTTTGATTCTCGCTTTAACTTGTTGTTATGTTTTCAATCTTCTACTGTTTCCCCAAATGTTTGCTTAGGGTTCCTCTGATTTTTTTCGATACATGTTGTTTAATGTTTAATAGGTCTGACTATTTGCCTTATTGATTATTCACATAATAATGTATACTGATTTTGTGTAATCTCCTTAGACTTGTGATATCTTCCCTGAATCTATGATTTTGTGTCTTTTCCTTCTAGTTCTGTACTGATTTTTGAATTGTTTCCTTATTTGTGTGATACTTTCCTTAGTTAATATGGTATCCCTGTGATTTTCAATTCTAGTCGCGATTCTTGTGACTAATTTTACGAACTAAATTGTACTATACCTTATTAATGTGCATGAATATGCTGTTGATTGTTTGACATATACTTTCCTTAATTATGTGTTATGTACCTAGACTTAATTTCTTGCTATATACTTCACTACTCTTGTTATGGTAAAGGTCAGTTTTACAGTTGATTCTTTTCCTTATTTAACTCTAATTGTGTCGTTTGAACTATGACTCCCTAATTAAAGGGAGTCCAGGTCTTTGATTGATTCCGATTGAACATTATTTCTATAACTATTACTCCTTACCTTACTTCACTACTCGTTTTCAAAACTATAAATACCTTACTCCCTCTTTAGCATAAGGGAATACACACGAACAAGAGACATTGTTCTAGGCTCTCTCTCCTACACACACACATACTCTCTTGTTTCTCTTGTTGTTACTTGCAACTCAGTTGGATGCAAGCCAAAACTGAGTGATTCTACTGTGTTATTGCTCTGATGCCCTACTGTTATGTTGCATGTACATACTACTGCTCGGCCTCTCTTCACTTCACTGCTCTTCATTACTTTGCTGCTCTTCATTTCTCTCATTCAACTGGTATGGTTTAAGTTTAAACCTACAACATCTAAAACAACATATTTCTGTTTGTATTAAGGTTCCTTCTATGTCTCTTATGTTTCTATTTGTGGTTATGTTGTTTGCCTTGCAATTAGCATGTCTAGTCTGTCTATGTGATCTTCCTTTAGTTCAGCATGTTATTTTATCCATGTGATCTCCCTTTAGTTCAGCATGCTTATTTTATTCATGTGATCTCCTTTTAGTTCAGCATGTTTATTTTATTCATGTGATCTCCCTTTAGTTCAGCATATTTATTTTGTCTATGTGATCTCTCTTCCCTTTTAGTTCAACATGTTATGTGATCTCTCTTCCCTTTTAGTTCAGCATGACCAGTACTTTTCTTATATGTTCTATTATGAATCTGCCTTACCCCCCTGATTACTGACATTACAAGCATGCACTCATGATACCTAGTTACTATGTAATCCTGAGCCTTTCCCTAGAACCTAAGGTGTAACTCTGTCTGGCACTCCTTCAATCTAAATGTTATTAAACTCTTTGGCATAAACATTTGTGATAAATCATTGCTGTAACTAGTTAAGTTCTGTAAGACTTCTCTGAGGTTAACCTATGTGCAACTATGCTTTCTAAGTTGTTGATTGTCCTGTCTCTTTTCCTCTTCAAACTAGTTTCATAAAACAAACTCTTATGTTGTTCTCTATGGCTATTTTTCAAGCAATTATGCCAGAAAACTCTTTTTCAACTCAACTCCTTCTAAAAACTCTAAGCACATCTCACTACTCCTAGTTTCTAAGTTCAACCCCCTTCGTGCGAGCACTACCTTGGGGACCATTTGAGAACCCATTGAACTCTGACACACAAGGCTGGCATTCCACACTGCACCTACTCACTCCTGGCTGGGGTACCTGGGTGTGAGCACTGACTGGGATCCTCTGAGGTCCCTAGGAACTCTGACACACCTGGGTTATAAAGGTCACGACATATGGCATTGTTGGATCTGGAGACTTGGGCCTATTGTTAGGCTCCCTATAGTGTAACTTCTTAATTATCTTATTTACTTATGTAATTTGTGCAATGCTGGTCTGTAATAATTAATTTTAAAAAATGATTCCGGGGTTGGATAGTGAAATGGGTGGGGTTATGCATGCTTAGTATAGATACAGGTAGAAACCATGCTTGTAGGGTTATTCTATATATGTGCAATAGTCACCATGCTTAGGAATACATGCCATTAATGCATTAGATACCATGATACTTAGGTCCATTCATTTTCAGCATCTCATTATACTTATACCCACTTATAAATCATGTTCCTATTTAAGCGATAATAGAAATGGTTGTTATAATGTTACTGCCTCTGCATTTTCACAATTGCTTCATCTAGAAAACCTGTTTTAGGTTAAATAATAACATCAACTATCGAATCTTGCATTAGAAACCATGTTACCTTAGGATTTCATTCTCAACATGCTCATGTTATCTATGCCAAAATCATGTGTTAAAAAAATATACTACTGTGAACAATTAGAGATCCTGTATTAGGCTTCAGTAACTTAATAAGGAATTACATCTATGTATGTTCTGCTCTCATCCAAAAGAATGTACTAATGCATCTCGCCTCAAAGAGTAGATTATAATATTGAAAACATTCATGCATCTGGAACAGAATGCATAGGTTTGTATCATCCTACAACCTGCCTGCATTTAGATATCATGTTTTCAGGACCTGCATCCATACTTGTCTAAACTCTTAGCATCGTATTGATAAAACAAGGCTCACCTTGTCTAACTATTATCCTTTCTGAAACCAGGCAGTATAATTGGAGCATTTTAATACGCCAAGGCAAACCTTAGGTGTTAACATTTGTCAAAACTGGAAAACTATTCCTCTTTCGTGTACTGTTTGGCTAATTACAAATAAGAAATCAATAGTTTGAAAATGGCAAAAGTCCTTTCTCTGAAACTCTGTGATAACACTGCCACATTACTGCATTCAAGCCTAGACATCAGCCCTTAGGTTATGAAATTTAAGACCTCATTTGTGGTTGAGTCGTGCTAATTATGTGTACAACTTGTGGAGGAATATCTTAGCTTCATATCTGCCTCTATGTTCTTCCCTGTATTTGCAGTCTTAATTGTTTTGTTTGTCGTTTAGAATTTTGTCCTTTAAACCTAAGGGTTCAGCCTAGTACTCACCCTCTAGGAATAGTAGTCCCTCACTTCCTCCAGGGTTGATAGGAGGGGGTGGGTAATAGCACGCAATAAGTTTCGTGACTAACACGCATTTTAAATACCTTCGCGGGGTGGGAAAGGGTAGAATATGGATGTGATGACCGATGCACTAATATCACATGTAGCTCTGCCTATCGGGTATTGCATTGATGTGATCCACATTACCTTAAACCTAGGACGTCTCTTCTCAAATATTTACTTTTGATTTCCTTCAACTTTTAATAAACTTCAATACTTGTTCGAAATCCCCTCTTATATGAGCCTTATTTGTTATTTGCTTATTGTTCGAATTCACGAAGTTGTTGTCTCTTTGTTTTCCTTTTTGTAAATGCTTTCAATCATAACTGTTGTATTTACCGCCTTTCTTAACGTGCAAATACATGATTATTTGTTAAAAAGCTTATTTATTGCACATCATGCTCAACATTCATACTCCACTCGTGCCAAACAAAATACTATAGCAACGCTTACAATGAGTGGTTGCGCTATTCCTGTATTTATCACCCCTTAAATTCGGAAAGGCGTATTTGCGGTAAAACTAGTCGATCAGTGGTGCAGTCGACAGTTCCGTGCCTTCCCCCTTGAGTTGTCCGCTCAAGGGTACCGGTCTAAAACCCCATAGAAACCTTACTCCGTTATACTGTTGCATGCATCATGGTCAAACTTAGCCAGGTTAACGTGTTATCCGCACAATAGCCTTTAAGACAGCCTTGTCCAAAGTCCACTGGGTTTCCCTGGAACCCAAACGGACACCCTCACGCTCTGTGCATTTATTTGGAGAACTAAATGTTTCCTGCTAATTATTGGTTTTAAATAGTCGAGTCTGGTAGGGGTAAAGGGCCTAACCTTGTCTGTTTTGCAGAAAATGAGGCATGAAGTCCCCTGATTCGGCATGGTCGCCAATATTCACCCTGGGCTGCTGAATTGGTGGGAAGACCTCCACTCTAGTGACAAATCTCTCGTCAGAAAACACCTGGGCAATCTACCATCTCTTCTAGATATCCAGCCAAACAAAATGATGATAGAGGCCACTACCTTATTTTGGGACTGCGATAGGTCCGTATTCCATTTTGGGAATCTTGAAATGACACCTTTATTAGAAGAGATAGGAGGATTGGCCGGTCTAGCTTGGGAATCTCCGGGGTTGTTGATGCCTGAAAACCGCACGGGCAGGGGTTTCCTCAAAATGATGGGTTTGAAGAAGAATCCAGAATTGGTGTGTCTGAAGGATTCATACATCCCTTTCGACTATTTATACGAAAGGTACGGTCACAGCAAATCGTACCGCACCTACCAAGACGAGTTTGCCATCACCTCTCTGTGACATATCCATCGCCGAGTGTTCATGTTTATGGTGTGTTTTTTGGGTTTGATTTCATTCCCAATGAAGAAGGAAGGAATCTATACTAGGTTGGCCATGGTAACTAAGACGCTAATAAAAGGGATAGACGGGCAGGATTTCAGCATTGTGCCCATGATCATCGCAGATATATATCGGGCCCTAGAAATGTGTCAACGAGGAGCAAGGCATTTCGAAGGTTGCAACTTATTACTCCAACTCTATCTCATAGAACATCTGCAAAAAGGTGAATACCGACAAGACATCCATCGAAGGATTTGGGATGACCATATCGCTTTTCATCACCTAAAGCGAATGAACTATATTCTTGACATGTTCGCTCAGCCGGAGAATGCCGAAGGATGGGTTGAATTATTTGGTAACTTAGTCGAGGATCAGGTTCAATGGATGTTTGAGTGTTTTTCGACAGACGAGTTCATCATTTGGTCCCAAGACGCTTCATTTCTGATACTGATTGGGCTGAGGGGGACATACCCCTCCGTCCCTCTGCAAGTTATGAGGCAAGCAGGTAGAAGGCAAGTCATACCTAGGATAGAGAAAATGAGTCATCTTTGAGTAGACTTTCAGAATGATGATAGCCCTCACAAGTGCCAAGCTCAGCACCTATGGCACTGCAGGATTAGGCTCGAAAAGGACACTATCAAGCCAGACAGGTATCACGCCGGTTGCACTCCTTTCTATCTTGGTTGGTTAGAAGAAGATATGGGTGGATGATCGATGAATGGAAAGACATGGCTGTCATCGCCTGAAGCACAAGTCAAGTCAAGTACAACCAACTGCGCAAAAGGATCCGTGAATGTGAGGACGATCACCACAAGATACATGAGTCCAACAAAAGGTTGATCGATGAATGGAAAGACATGGCTGTCATCGCCAACCAGAGGTTGAGTTACTTGGAGCAAGGTATAGTTGAACTAGAGGAGAAATTCATCAAAAGGATCGAGACCTGCCAAAAGGCTGAGGGAGCTGAAGGGGGATACTTAGCCAGAACCTACCTACTACTGGGACTTCGCGAGTTGGGAAAGCTGATCGAGGGAAGCCAGAATGCCGAATCTGGGGAAGGTCCTTCTGGGACCAAGTAGATAGGGGTGTCTTCTTTACTTCATCAATGTAATAAGGCCTATGGTCATTAGTGCTATTTATTTAGAGTCCTTTTTAAAGATTTGTCTATTTTCTATCAATAAAATGAGGCATTTAGCACTTTAAGTTCTCCGAATCAATTTGTCGCTAGGCCTACCTCGGGCACAAAGAGGTCCCCAATTTAGGATACGTTTTACATTTCCGCATTATGTGTTTAATTTCTGCAATATTTTTCATAATCCTCACTGACTTGGTTACCTTTTGTTTTGTTTCTCTTTTAGTTATTGTCCCCTTCCCCAAAGGTTAGTTCGTGCATTCTGGCATCATCCGCCTACCGCACAAGATCCAAAGGGCCTCCACCTACTCCTCCTCTCAGTCCTCCCAAAGGTAGAAACAAGGGTAAACGTAAGATGGCAGAATTCAGCGGTATCAGGAAAGACAATACGGTTGAACAGGTTGAGACTACTGAAGGCCGGGGTATTCAGCTTTTGCATGAGAACATGTCACCATTGGAACGGAAATTGTTGAAGTTTCAAGAAGAGCTCGACCAAGTCCGGAATCTGGCCAATCTGCCATTTTCCCTCAACATCCCTGACGTCAACCCTACACCACCACAGAATATCCCGAAACAACCAAATCATCCTGCACCTCACCATAACCAAACTCTCCCTGCACCAAGCAACACTTGCCACAACAACACTCCACCATCCATCCACGAACCTCAAAACCCCACGAAGGAACATTTCCATGCTTACAAAAATCCCATCTACGTAGAAACTGTGACCCACTCCATTCTGCCGATCTCACATACCTCCGAATCTGATGAGAAGGACTTTCTTATCAAGAATCTGGCTGAGGAAGTTGACTAGCCGAGTTCAGGGTGTCGAGGGAGTTAAGGGAATTGAAGGTTTGAACTATGAAGATCTCTGCATACAACCTGATGTCGAACTACCCGAGGGGTACAAACCTCCAAAGTTCGAAATGTTTGATGGCACTGGTGATCCAAGGGTCCATTTGAGGACCTACTGTGATAAATTGGTTGGCGTAGGAAAAGACAAAAGGATTCGCATGAAGCTATTCATGAGGAGTCTGAAGGGAGACGCAATGTCTTAATACATCATCCAAGACCCTAAGAAATGGTCAAACTGGGTAGGCATGGCAACAGACTTCATGGACAGGTTTAGATTCAATACAGAGAACGCACCAGATGTGTTCTACATCCAAAACTTGAAGAAGAAACCCACAGAAACCTTTCGCGAGTATGCTATTTGTTGGAGGTCGGAAGCCGCTAAAGTCAGGCCTGCACTAGAGGAAGAACAGATGAACAAATTCTTTGTTCGGGCTCAGGACCCGCAGTACTATGAACGGTTAATGATGGTTGAAGGCCAAAAGTTCTCTGACATTATCAAATTAGGAGAGCGAATTGAAGAAGGTATCAAGAACGATATGGTTAGTAATTTTGAAGCTTTGCAAGCCACTAACAAAGCTTTACAGTCCGGTGGTGTGTCTAAGAAGAGAGACGTGGGAGCCATAATGGTTGCACAACAAGCCAAATCCCCACCCAAATACCAAGTCTACCCAACACCTCCATTCACATATCAGCCAATGCCGAACTACCAAGCGCCCTCACCTCCCTACCAAGCACCTTCACCTTCATACCAATCTCCACCACCCACATATCAACCTACCTCACCTAGATATTCAAAACTCGCTCCCGTCTACAACACTTATAATTCCTATCCATCTCACTATCAATCACCCCCTACCCGTCAGAACTTCCCTAGGCCTCGCCCTAAATTTGATCGCCGCCCTCCAAAATAATACACCGCCATAGCCGAGCCTATTGACCAGTTGTATGAAAAACTCAAAGTTGCTGGTTACGTTACACCTATCCCTACTGCCACCCTTGAGAACCCTTCTCAGTGGGTTAACCCAAACAAATCCTGTGCATACCATTCTGGCATGAAAGGACACACCATCGATGAATGCCTCTCTTTGAAGGATAAGATACAATCTTTGATCGACAAAAAGATCATCGTGGAAAAGGAATCTGCTCCGAATGTCCGCAATAACCCTTTACCAGACCATAAGGGTGGAGGTATCCACATGATTGAGATAGATGATGATTGGGATCCCGAGGGGTCAATCGGGTTGATCGCATAAGGCGATGACCCAAAGAAACCTGCAGTCACTCTCAACCCGATCATAGTCTAGATTCATCCATCTGAGAATGCCGAGGTGAATATGTCTATCCCACTTGAGTTTGAAGCAGCGCCGCCTACAAAGGCGAAGGCTCCAGTGCCAATTGAAGTTGAGTTTGTATCTACAGCAAACGCACCAGCACCACTCGAGGTTGCACTCCTGCCATCCCTAACATACGCTCCAGTTGAAGTAAGAATGACCACGCCAATTCCAGTATCAATGTCAACCACACCACCTTTCTATTCAGATGCTATCCCTTGGGATTATACATCCGAGGCAAGAAGGAAAGGTAAAAACAGGTCTGAGGAAGCCATCGTAGCACAGGGTATGACGAGAACTGGTAGAGTCTATACCCTTGAACATCTGGCTGAATCAAGTAAGCAAGCTACCAACCGCCCTCCCCTCATTGAAACAGGTTCCGATGATCTTTGGAGGAAAATACAGGCTAAGGAGTATTCGATCATCGACCAACTGAACAACACACCAACACAGATATCTATTCTCTCTTTGCTGCAGAATTCTGAGACGCACGGAAATGCTTTATTAAAAGTGTTGAGCGAAGCATACGTGCCGAGCAACATCACTAGTGGAGAGATGGCCAACATGGTGGGCCAGGTGCTGGAAAGTCACAAAATTACTTTTCATGAAGACAAGTTACCACCTGAGGGATTGGGACACAACAAAGCATTGCACATCACCGTGCAATGTGAAGATCATTTTATCACAAGGATCTTGATCGATGGAGGTTCCAGTCTTAACATGTGTCCATTGATAACACTCAAGAAAATGGGTAAAGGGCTACACGAGATAAGAGAGGGAGCAATCAACATGAAATCCTTCGACGGGGCTCAAAGGGCTACCATGGGGGAAATCAGTCTATGCCTACAGATGGGACCAACCTGGTTCGAAGTGGACTTCCAGGTAATAGACGTGTCGGCATCTTACAACTTGTTATTAAGGCGGCCCTGGATCCTTGTTGTTGGGGCCGTCGCATCAACACTACATCAGGCAGTGAAATTCGAGTGGAACCACCAAGAGGTAATCATCCACGGCGATGGTAGCGACCCTATCTACAGCCGCCATACTATCCCTGTGACTGATGGAAAGAGAAAACTAGGCGGAAGAACTTATCACCGTATTGAGCGAGTCAATTCCATTGACAAAGATAAATGGTGGGATGGCAAGATCGAGAGCATCCTGAACTAGGGAGGATACGAGCCAGGTAAAGGTCTCGGTAAGAACCTCCAAGGAATCACGAAGCCCATAAAACTCAAGAAACATGGTACTACTTTCGGTCTGGGGTATGAGTACACATGGGAAGAATTCAACGATTGGTCACCATCGTGGAGAAATCCCTACTACCCTTTGGAGCTGTGAATACCTCATCTGGAGCATACCTTCAAGCAGGATGACATCATATATGGGTCAAACGAAGAGGAAGCACTGGCGGCGATGAGAAATTTGTTTCTAGAAGACGGGGACATGGATTGTTGTGTTGTTCTCGAAGAGGAGGGGGGGAAGGCCCTTCCGTACAGGCAGTAAGCGAGGGAGAATATCTCAAGAACTGGTCTATCAGGACCACCAGAGCCCACCGGGCCTCGGGGTAGCAAGGCTAAAAACAAGCATTATTTACTGTTTTATTTACTAAATAATTTTCCTTTTTCTGCGTTTTTCAATTCCTGCAATAAGATCTTCAATGTTCAAAACAAGTTATTCAATCTATCAAAGCATTTTCAATTTCTTTATGAATCCGATATTCATTTCTACCATTTTCTCTCATTACTTTATCTATACAGCATTACTATTACTTTACTTGATGAACTGATGACTGTGACGTGCAATGAGACGACGCAACAAATGGACGTTGATTCAGACGAAGACGATATACCCGACGAAATTGTTAAAGAGGTCGAAAACTTTGAAAATAGACCTAAGTCCAACTTGGATGAGACTGAGGTTGTCAACCTAGGAGATTTAGAAAACGTAAAGGAAACACGCATCAGTATCCATTTGTCACCGTCAGAGAAGAAAGAGTATACAGAGTTCCTAATAGAGTATGAGGACATATTTGCATGGTCTTATGACGACATGACTTGTTTAAGTACGTCCATTTTGCCCACAAATTGCCGACCAATCCGACGTGTCCACCGGTAAAGCAGAAGCTCAGAAAGTTCAAACCTGACATGAGTTTGAAAATCAAAGAAGAAGTTACCAAGCAGATCAACGCCAGAGTTCTTCGAGTAGTTGAATACCCAACATGGTTAGCCAACATCATACCTGTGCCAAAGAAAGACGGGAAGGTTAGAGTCTGTGTCGATTACCGGGATCTCAACCGAACTAGTCCGAAAGAAGACTTCCCCCTGCCGAACATACACATTTTAATTGACAACTGCGCCAAACATGAGCTACAATCCTTCATAGATTGCTTCGCTGGTTATCATCAAATTTGGATGGATGAGGAAGATGCTGAGAAAACGGCGTTCATCACGCCCTGGGGAGTGTACTGTTACAAGATGATGTCGTTCGGTTTAAAGAATGCAGGGTCCACCTACATGAGGGCCATGACTACTATATTCCATGACATGATTCACAAAGAGATCTAGGTGTATGTGGACGACGTCATTATCAAATCAAATAAAGTTGTTGATCATATGGAAGATTTAAGGAAGTTCTTCAACAGGTTGAGAAAATATAATCTGAAGCTGAACCCCCCAAAATGTGCATTCGGGGTTCCTGCTGGGAAGATGCTGGGATTCATTGTGAGCCACCGGGGAATAAAATTGGAACCGTCAAAGGTCAAAGCCATTCAAGAACTACCGCCGCCAAGAAACAAGAGAGATGTTATGAGCTTCTTGGGGAGGCTCAATTACATCAGCCGATTCATAGCACAGTCTACCGTCATCTGTGAGCCGATATTCAAAATGTTAAAAAAGGACGCTGCGACTAAGTGGACCGAGGATTATCAAAAGGCTTTCGACAGAATCAAGGAGTATCTATCCACACCGCCGGTCTTGGTACCACCTGAGCCGGGTATACCCCTGCTACTCTACCTTGTCGTACTAGATGGAGCTTTCAGTTGCGTTCTGGGGCAACATGACGAAACAGGAAGGAAGGAACAAGGTATTTATTATCTCAGCAAGAAGTTCACTCCATATGAGGCCCGGTATTCTTTGCTGGAACGCACTTGTTGCGCTTTGACTTGGGTCGCTCAGAAGTTGAGGCACTACTTCTGTGCCTACACAACATATCTCATATCAAGGATGGATCCATTGAAATACATCTTTCAGAAACCCATGCCTACTGGCAAGCTAGCCAAGTGGAAAATCCTGTTGAGTGAGTTCGACATTATTTATGTGACTCAAAAAGCGATCAAGGTACAAGCATTAGCAGACCATCTTGCTGAGAACCCAGTGGACGGAGAATACGAACCCCTGAAAATGTATTTTCCTGATGAAGAAGTATCATTCGTAGGAGAAGTCATTGCAGAATCCTACGACGGTTAGAGGATGTTCTTTGATGGCGTAGCAAACTTCAAAGAAGTCGGTATCGGAGCAGTCTTAATATCAGAAATAGGTCAGCATTATCCAACATCTGCCAAACTTAGGTTTCCTTGCACCAACAACATGGCAGAATATGAGGCCTGTATCTTAAGGCTCAACATGGCCATCAACATGAACGTCCAGGAGTTGTTAGTGATTGGTGACTCAGATTTATTAGTACATCAAGTATAAGGAGAATGGGCAACCAAAAATTCCAAGATACTACCCTATCTACATCACGTTCAGGAGTTGAGAAAGAGGTTCACAAAGATAGAGTTTCGGCATGTCCCCAGAATCCAGAATGATTTCGCCGATGTTCTGGCTACCTTGTCATCTATGATTCAACATCCAGACAAAACTTTCATTAACCCTATTCCAGTGAAAATTCACAGTCAGCCGGCCTACTGTGCCCATGTTGAAGAAGAAGCAGACAGAAATCCTTGGTTTCATGACATCAAGGAATATTTGGCAAAAGGAGAATACCCAGAGCTTGCAAACGCCACGCAGAAGCGCACACTTCGAAGATTGTCAAATAATTTCTTTCACATCGAAGGAATCCTGTATATGAGGACTCCTGATTTGGGTTTATTAAGGTGTGTCGATGCAAAGGAAGCATCAAAACTATTGGAAGAAATTCATGATGGGACCTGCGGTCCACATATGAACGGGTTTGTATTAGTGAAGAAGATACTTCGAGCGGGTTACTTTTGGATGACCATGGAAACCGACTGCATCCAGTACGTCCGGAAATGCCACCGCTGTCAGATACATGGAGACATGATAAAGGTACCTCCGAGTGAGCTTAACACAACAAGTTCACCATGGCCGTTCGCCGCCTGGGGCATGGACGTCATTGGACCTATCGAGCTTGCCGCCTCTAACGGACACAGATTTATTCTGGTTTCCATTGATTACTTTACTAAATGGATCGAAGCAGCCTCCTACAAAGCCGTTAGCAAGAAAGTCGTGGCCGGCTTTGTCCGCAACCGCGTTATTTGCCGGTTCGGAGTTCTAGAGTCAATCATCACCGACAATGGTTCTAATCTCAACAGTGACGTGATGAAAGCCATGTGTGAAACATTCAAGATCAAACACAAGAACTCCACAACTTACAGACCTCAGATGAATGGAGTTGTAGAAGCTGCTAACAAACACATCAAGAAGATACTAAGGAAGATGATAGAAAGGCACAAACAATGGCATGAGAAGTTATCATTATCCCTACTGGGGTATCCCACCACAGTCCGCACATCAACCGGGGCAACCCCCTACATGCTAGTTTATGGTACAGAGGCCGTGATCCCTGCCGAGGTTGAGATTCCATCTCTGAGAATTATACAAGAAGCTGAGCTCAGCGACACAGAATGGGTAAGGAACCGTTATGAGCAACTAGCCCCCATAGACAAAAAGAGAATGAACGCAATTTGTCATGGTCAACTATATCAGAAGAGAATGACTAGAGCCTTCAACAAGAAAGTGAGGCCAAGACGATTCACACCAGGGCAGCTGGTGCTAAAGAAAATCTTTCCACATCAATATGAATCCAAAGGGAAGTTCTCTCCTAATTGGCAGGGTCCGTACATGGTTCACAGAGTACTGACAGGAGGAGCACTCATACTTGCAGAAATAGACAGAGAAGTTTGGCCAAAACCAATCAATTCAGATACGGGAAAACGCTACTATGTGTAATTCCTTATGCTTTTGTCAACAATGTAAACTGAACTACGCCTGACCTGGTTCCCGTTTAAGAGAGGATACGTAGGCAGCCTTATGGGTTCAGTCACAATTCAATAAAAAAATTATTTTCCCCACGAATGGAAACTAGGACCCTCTAAATTCTGAAGCAAGTTCAGCCAATCACCGCACGAGAAACAGCTAGAAGTATTCACCCATCAACAGGGGAAGAATTTTGAGGAGGATCCTCAAAATTCGGTGGCCAGAGAGGTTGCAATGTCTCGAATCGCGTCCCGGCCGTCGGTTCATCTAAAGCTATTTTAGATTATATGCTTATATCTTTTCAAAATCATGCATATCTATTTTGGAACAACTTGTTTAGCACACGCTACCCCAATGATACATCATGATCAAGTGAGCAAGTCAAGTAAAGCTAGCGGGAATGCGAACTAACCTTTCCCCTTACAGAAGTCACGATTTTTCTTTGGATGCAGGCAAAAAGATCGCAAAGGCCCCAAAACATATTACCCTCCCGAAGAACACACATTGCTTAAAGACACACTTCTCAAGCTCGTCGCACACGCCGACATTTATTACCATCGCAAACAGCACTTCACTTATCGCAATACTCACAACAATCATATCGCCGAAATTTATCATCAGCTAAGAACTCCTATCTGTATTTTATTTCCTGCATAAGGCTACCTTTCTGCCTTCCGAGGTTAAACGCTACCTCCATCTGCATCTGCATTGCATAAGGATAACTTTCTACCTTCTGAGACTAAATGTTGTCTCCATCTGCATCTGCATTGCATAAGGCTACCTTTCTGCCTTCCGAGGTTAAACGCTACCTCCATCTGCATCTGCATTGCATAAGGATAACTTTCTACCTTCTGAGACTAAATGTTGTCTCCATCTGCATCTGCATTGCATAAGGCTACCTTTCTGCCTTCCGAGACTAAACGCTGTCTCCATCTGCATCTGCATTGCATAAGGCTACCTTTCTGCCTTCCGAGACTTAACGTTGTCTCCATCTGCATCTGCATTGCATAAGGCTACCTTTCTGCCTTCCGAGACTAAACGTTGTCTCCATCTGTATCTGCATTGCATAAGGCTACCTTTCTGCCTTCCGAGACTAAACGATGTCTCCATCCACATCTGCATTTATTTCTTGCATAAGGGTTATTCTGCCTTTCGAGGTTAAATGCTACCTCCATCTGCATTTGCATAAGGCTACCATCTTGCCTTCCGAGGCTAACGTTGCCTCCCATTTACTTTTCAAAGAAACCACTGTCTCTGTCGTTATTTACTTCGCTTCCTTTTAGGCTAAGCTCTGCCCCTTTAATTCGCAAGACTAAGCTCTGTCTTGTTAGCATCATACTATTGCATTTCTCATGGGCTAAAATATCGCCAACCTATCTAAAGGCGTCATCGTTCGGAGGCACCATCTTCATGGCCCGATAACATCATCCCATAGACTGAGGATCTCTTTATCAGCTTGCATATCATTATTCAAAGACATCATGGTTCGGAGGCACCATCTTCATGGCCCGAGAACATCATCACATAGCCTGTGAATCCCGCGTCAAGCGATTCGTGGCCCAGGACATCATGGTCTAAGGACGTCATCCTCAACCGTCCAAGACAGCATTCATAGTCTAACTGGAATATGCATCATGTTTAAATTACGCGCAATATACGCTTGTTATTCATTTGCAGGTAATCCGGCTAGGAACAGCCAGGCAGGCAGGAGTGGAACGCTCCATTTCTCCTAACTACTTCATGAACCATTTTGCATCACCTTTCTTTGCACCTTGCGTTCGTCCTTACAAAACGTCACTGGTATACTTCGCTGGTGACTCCCGAACTACATACGGCCTGATTCCTGTAAAACCAGGGATATGTAGGCAGCTCAGAAGCCAGGGCGTGGCCCAAATCTCTCAAGCTATTTCCACTCGGTCGAAATTGGAAATCATATCTTTACCCGACAACTCTTTCATCCTTTTCGAGTAAAGAGGGGTAGCTGTTGATACCCAATTTTTTCTCAAACTATTTTCAAACTTGCATATTTACCTTCAAAATCACTCTTTACAATAGTTGATATTTTTCCATAATTTTCCATATTTTTATCAAATTATTTTCCTGTTTATTTAATACTTTATGTTCCATAATTATTTATAAATGATGTTATAAATAATTTTAAAATATCTTCTTGCTCAATATGTTATTCATAATCCTATTTAGCTCTATTAGAATTTAATTATTTCGCAAATTAACCAATGTTGGCATTATCTAGTTAATTTCAGCAACTTTGCAATAATAGCACAAATATACATTTATATCTTTTTTTTTAAGCAACAATTGATCATTTATATTTTTTATAGTAGTTAACTATCTTAATTTCATTTATTTGGTTTTAATTTCATCTTACACAATTAACAGCTATTTGAGTAATTAATTATCTTATCTTTTAAGGTATATAACATTTAGCCTATTTTTATTTAAATTCTAGCCAGTTTTTCAACCCAACCCCACCTTACCTTTAACCCATTAAATGACCCATCCCAAAACCCGTCCATACCCGGCCCAACCCCACACCTGATCTGCACCGTTGATCAAATGAGATCAACGGTCCAAATCAGGGTTACCATAATTAAACCCCTATCACTACCCAACTGCCCCCTCATTTCTCACCTCTCATCCTCTCTCTATCTCTCTCGTTTCCTCTCTTATTCTCTCTAGAAGCTTCCATGGCTTCTCTCCTCCGATGGATACCGCCCGTCTTCTCCGGTTGGTTCTCTCATCTGAAACCATGGTTCCTCATCGTCTCATGGTTCTTTACCCACTTTGCACCAGTCCAGTGATACTCTAGAGCCCTCAGGTGAACCTGGAGCGGTTCACTCACCTCTCATGGTCCCCATGCCACTTTCCGGCCTCCCCCGGCCATCTGAGTAAGAGCTACAACCTTTCCGGCTTAAGCCGACGACATCTATGAGGTTTTTATTACTTCTCTGGGTTCCATGAAACCCTAACCCCCATATCTTTTCGATTTTCTTCTAGATATGCTTTAGATCTACAATATTATGAAGCTTCTTTACATGTTCTTCTTCGAAAATACCTCTGCTTTAACGATCTTTCATCGCAAAAACTAGGGTTTCTTAACCCCTTTCAAAAGACGATTCTTCTTCCAATTTTAAGTGTTTTCTACTATGTTTAAACGATTCTCTTATGTTTTCTTGTTATCTAAGTTATTATGATAAAAGACCTAATTTTCTAGGATGCCTTGATTGTGCGTTCCTGCGTGTTTGTTCTTATGAAACTATCTGTGTATTCTTTATGATTCTCGCTTTAACTTGCTGTTATGTTTTCAATCTTCTACTGTTTCTCCAAATGTTTTCTTAAGGTTCCTCTGATTTTGTTCAATACATGTTGTATAACGTTTAATAGGTTTGACTATTTGCCTTATTGATTATTCACATAATAATTTATATTGATTTTGTATAATCTCCTTAGACTTGTGATATCTTCCCTGAATCTATGATTTTGTGTATTTTCCTTGTAGTTCTGTACTAATTTTCTAATTGTTTCCTTATTTGTGTGATACTTTCCTTAGTTAATATGGAATCCCTGTGATTTTCAATTCTAGTCGCGATTCTTGTGACTAATTTTAAGAACTAAATTGTACTATACCTTATTTATGTGCACGAATATGTTGTTGATTGTTTGAAATATAATTTCCCTAACTATGTGTTATGTACCTAGACTTAATTGCTTGATATATACTTTACTACTCCTGTTATGGTAAAGGTCAGTTTTACAGTTGATTTTTTTCCTTATTTAACTCTAATTGTGTCGTTTGAACTATGACTCCCTAATTAAAGAGAGTCCAGGGCTTTGATTGATTCTGATTGAACATTATTTCTATAACTATTACTCCTTACCTTACTTCACTACTCGTTTTCAAAACTATAAATACCTTACTCCCTCTTTAGCATAAGGGAATACACACGAACAAGAGACATTGTTCTAGGCTCTCTCTCCTACACACACACACACACATACTCTCTTGTTTCTCTTGCTGTTACTTGCAACTCAGTTGGCTGCAAGCCAAAACTGAGTGATTCTACTGTGCTATTGCAATGCTTCCCTACTGTTCTGTTGCATCTACATACTACTGCTCGGCCTCTCTTCACTTCACTGCTCTTCATTACTTTGCTGCTCTACATTTCTCTCATTCAACTGGTATGGTTTCAATTTAAACCTACATCATCTAAAACAACATGTTTCTGTTTGTATTAAGGTTCCTGCTATGTCTCTTATGTTTCTATTTGCGGTTCTGTTGTTTGCCTTGCAATTAGCATGTCTAGTCTGTCTATGTGATCTTCCTTTAGTTCAGCATGTTATTTTATCCATGTGATCTCCCTTTAGTTCAGCATGCTTATTTTATTCATGTGATCTCCTTTTAGCTCAGCATGTTTATTTTATTCATGTGATCTCCCTTTAGTTCAGCATATTTATTTTGTCTATGTGATCTCTCTTCCCCTTTAGTTTAGCATGTTTATGTGATCTCTCTTCCCTTTTATTTCAGCATGACCAGTACTTCTTATATGTTCTATAATGAATCTGCCTTACCCCCCTGATTACTGACATTACAAGCATGCACTCATGATACCTAGTTACAATGTAATCCTGAGCCTTTCCCCTGAACCTAAGGTGTAACTCTGTCTGGCACTCCTTTAATCTAAATGTTATTAAACTCTTTGGCATGAACATTTGTGATAAATCATTGTTGTAACCAGTTGTCACGACCCAAATTCCCAACCTTAGGGCTCGTGATGGCGCCTAACACCACACTTGCTAGGCAAGCCAATGTTAGAGTCGATTAACAAATTTTTCTTTGATTATTTACTTAAGCATGAATAAATAATTTAAAGCAAACTTAATGTAAATGATTTTCACAAATAAAATACTAAACAATTAAATAAAAACGAACCACGAGCTAATTATACAATTATATCTAGAACTACCCCAGAGTCTAGTGTCAAGATTCACGAACTACTAAAGAATACTACAAATAATGGCTCGAAAAAAAAATAGTGTAACTGTTCTGAATATGATAAAACAGTGTATGTAAAATAGGAGAAGACTTTCGGAATCTGCGAATGCCGGCAGATGTACCTCGTGTTTCCAAATGAACAAATGGTCGTCCGGAAATCCTCTACTGATGTCTAGTACCTGGATCTGTGCAAAAAAGCACTGAGTGTAGTATCAGTACAACTGACCCCATGTACTGAGTAAGTGCCGAGCCTAACATCGACGAAGTAGTGACGAGGCTACGGCGGGGCTTCAACAACATAAGTTGTAACAATATTATATAAAGCAAGAAAGAAATCTAAATAAATAAATAAACAAGTACTATAATAACAATAAAATATCAAATAGATAAACAAGCACTGAAATAACAATAAAAATAACTCATCCGCCTATTCCAGGCCTCAGATATAACCAACTCTCAAGTAAAATTTCCGAGTTTCAAAACCTTACTTTAAAATAATCACAGGTGCTAAATATCAGAAAAACTGTAGAGCAAATCAAGAGTTTTAAATAATCAGAAAAAAATATCATCAATCCCCATTTTTCACAGTCATGTTGCGGCGTGCAACCGGATCCCACCTATTCACAATATCACAATCAATTATCTACCCTTATCACACCAATAATTCACCCTTATCACACCAAATATTCACCCTTATCACACCAAATTTGATTCAAAAATCTTCAACAAAAAAACAGTACAGCCCGTAGGCTTTAAACAACAACAAATGTAAATAACCAAAAGAACCAGCACGAATATATATACACTTCCAAAAATAACCAAAGTAATATCTAACAACCAAGTAATTAGGCCTAGTAGTCATGGAAATAGCAACTAACAAAGAACAATTAAGATCGGGCTCAATAAAATTGGGAACGGGGAAAGGATTATATTTAACAGGCCATTTGGGCGGTGCATAGATACTCGTCACCTCACCTATACACCACGCACATGCATTTTACATAGCAAACAAGTAGGGTGTCCTAGTCCCTCAAGTCAAAGTTAGACCAAACACTTACATCAATTTCGCAGGCCACTCACAACTCAATTATAGCTTTTCCTTTAGAACCTTGCTCTAACTTGCTCGAATCTAATCATAATTAACTCAATATCATTAATTAAGGCTAAATTAACTAACTTTATTGAAAATTATAATTTTTTCTAAGTTTTCTAAAAAAAAAGTGAAAACCCGACCCCGGGCCTACTTGGTCTAAACTCGGGGTTCGGACCAAATTATGTTTACCCATTCACCCACGAACTCGAATATACAATTAGTTTCGAAATCTGACCTCAATTAGAGGTAAAGATTCGATTTTTACATAATTCCGTAATTCTATCCAAACCCTCAATTTTTATCATGAAAATTCTTAATTTTTGATTAAAAAGTGGTGAAAAACAATGAGTAATTGAAATAGTAATGTTCAGAATTGATTACCAATAACTTGGGGATGAACTTTGATGAAGAAAATCGTCCTTAGGGCTAGGAAATTCGAAAATTACAAAGAAAAAGGGAGGAAGATGATAGACGGCTTCCAAGTTTTCTTTTTTTCTTTTGTGAGGTACGTAACTGTGTCAGGGTTTATATAGAAAAAAATCCTACACAAAAAAGGAATAAGTAAAAGGACAAGGAAAAAGGAAAATGAAAAAAAACAAAGGGTTAAGAGAAAGAATCAACTATAGCCAATTAGCCTATATGTAACTATTGGCTTGTACTGCACAATTGATTCGTGAATTTGAATCTGCTTATTCAGTTTATTTGTTTCCAATTCAATTTTCCTTTTGTTTCAAATTAAATATTGATACTTCCACTATTTGATAAATTTCCAAACAATATTTAATTAAAGAATGCATTCGTTTATTAATGTTCCAATAAAAGCGTGCTGAGAAGATAATAATCAGTAAAGATAACTAATCTATAATGAAATGCCTGGTGTCATTATTCACTTGAAAATAATCTTAACTAAAATGAGATTATTTGGAACGTAAAAGATAAATTTGTCTCTAATAAGATGGCAAGAAGGAAATATATTTTCTAAATAATATACAGGCTCGATACCAACGAGATCACACATTAATTCATCTCTTCAATTCCTTTAAATTCTGTATAACAATTTTCTTTAAAAATTCATTTCTCGAGCTAGGGACCTCGGAATTCGATTCCCGGCATACACCCAAGTCCCATATTTTACTACGGACCTCCCGGGACCGTCGGAACACGGGTCCGTGTCCATTTACTCAAAACGTTGATCAAAGTCAACTAAAATCAAAATTTTAACTTTTTTTTTTCTCCAAAAATTACTATTTATCATATTTTCACATAAAAGCTTTCCGGTTACACGCCCGGACTGCGCATGCAAATCGAGGTATTTAAAATTAACATTTTTAGGGCTTTTAAGCCTAGAATAGAGTCTAAATTCACAAAATGACCCCTTGGGTCATCACAATCTCCACCTCTAAAACAAACGTTCGTCCTCGAACGAGCATAGAAAATTACCTGAAATGGCGAACAAGTGTGGATATCTACTATGCATGTCCGACTCGGACTCCCAAGTAGCTGCCTCAACGGGCTGGCCTCTCAACTGCACTCGAACTGAGGGATAACTCTTAGACCTCAACTGGCGAACCTGCTGGTCTAAAATAGCGACCGGCTCCTCCTCAGAAGTCAAGTCTTGGTCCAACTAGACAGAGCTGAAATCTAACACGTGGGACGGGTCACCGTGATATTTCCGGAGCATCGACACATGGAATACAGAATGAACTAAGGATAACCCTGGAGGCAACGCAAGCCTATAAGCTACCTCCCCCACTCTATCAAGAATCTCAAGCGGCCCGATATACCTAGGGCTCAACTTACCCTTCTTCCCAAATCTCATCACACCCTTCATGGGCGACACACGGAGCAATACTCTCTCTCCAATCGTGAATGCTACATCACGGACCTTACGATCGGCATAACTCTTTTGCCTAGACTGAGCTGCACGAAGTCTCTCTTGAATGATCTTGACCTTATCTAAGGCCTCCTGAACTAAGTCTGTACCCAACAACCGAGCCTCTCCCCGCTCAAACCATCCAACTGGCGATCTGCGCCGTCTACCGTATAACGCCTCATAAGGAGCCATCTGAATGCTCTACTGATAACTATTATTATAAGCAAACTCCACTAACGGCAAGAACTGATCCCATGAACCTCCAAAGTCAATAAAACAAGCGCGGAGCATGTCCTCCATTATTTGAATGGTACGCTCGGACTGCCAGTCCATCTGAGGGTGAAATGTTGTACTCAACTCTACTCGGGTACCCAACTCACGCTGAACTGCTCTCCAAAAGTGTGAATTAAACTGCGTACCCCGATCAGAAATGATAGACACGGGCACGCCATGAAGGCGAACAATCTCCCGAATATATAACTCAACCAACCGCCTTGAAGTATAAGTACTTGCTACAGGAATGAAGTGTGTTGATTTCGTCAGCCTATCCACAATAACCCAAACCACATTGAATTTCCTCTGAGTCTGTGGGAGCCCAACCACGAAGTCCATAATGATACGCTCCCACTTCCACTCAGGAATATCTATCTGCTAAAGCAAACCACTAGGTCTCTGATGCTCATACTTTACCTGCTGACAGTTTAAGCAACGAGCCACGTAAGCCACAATGTCCTTTTTCATCCTTCTCCACCAATAATGCTGCTTCAAATCTTGGTACATTTATGTTGCACTTGGGTGAATAGAATAAGTAGAGATGTGAGCCTCCTCAAGGATCAACTCACAAAAGCCATCAACATTAGGAACACATAACCTACCCTGCATCCTCAAAACGCCATCATCCCCAACTGTAACCTACTTGGCATCACCGTGCCGAACTGTGTCCCTAAGGACTGCCAAATGTGGGTCATCATCCTGCCACTCCCGAATATGATCAATTAGAGAAGACCGAGAGACGGTACAAGCTAGAACACTGCCAGGGAAAATAACCAACCTCATAAACTGATTAGCCAAAGTCTGAATGTCTGAAGCCAACGGTCTCTTGCCAACGGTAATATATGCAAGACTGCCCATACTCACCACCTTTCTACTCAATACATTGGCCACCACATTGGCCTTCCCCCGGTGATACAATATGATGACATCATAATCTTTTAACAACTCTAACCATCTTCGTTACCTCAAATTTAGATCTTTATGCTTGAATAAGTACTGGAGGCTTCGATGGTCAGTAAAAATCTCACCCGGCATGCCATATAGGTAGTGCCTCATAATTTTCAAAGCATGAACAATGGCTGCCAACACTAAATCATGAACATGGTAATTCTTCTCATGGACTTTCAACTGACGAGACGCATATGCGATCACCCTACCATCCTGCATCAACACTTCTCCAAGGCCAATTCGAGAAGCATCACAATACACCGTGAAGGAACCCGAATCTGATGGCAACACCAATACCAGAGCTGAAGTCAAGGCTGTCTTGAGCTTTTGAAAGCTCGCCTCTCACTCATCTGACCATTAAAATGGGGCACCCTTCTAAGTCAATTTAGTCATTGGGGCTGCTATGGATGAGAATCCCTCCACGAAATGACGGTAGTAACCGGTCAAGCCCAAGAAACTCCTAATCTCCGTAAATGTAGTGGGTCTAGGCCAGTTCTTGACTACCTCTATCTTCTTAGGATCAACTTGAATACCCTCAACTGATACAATATGACCCAAATAGGCTACTGAATCTAACCAGAACTCACATTTTGAAAACTTGGCATACAACTGATTATCTCTCAAATTCTGGAGTGCTATACGGAGATGCTGCTCATGCTCTTCCCGGCTCGCCCGAAAGGCTGTCTTGGGAATATCGGACGCCCTAATCTTCAACTGATGATAGCCTGACCTCAAATCAATTTTCGAAAATACTCTAGCACCCTGAAGCTGATCAAATAGGTCATCAATCCTCGGCAACGAATATTTATTCTTGATAGTAACTTTATTCAGGTGCTGGTAATCTATGCACATTCTCATCGACCCATCTTTCTTCTTTACAAACAAAATTGGTGCACTCCAAGGCGAGACACTAGGTATTATGAAACCCTTATCTAGCAAGTCTTGCAATAGTTCTTTCAACTCTTTCAATTCTGGTGGAGCCATCCGATATGGAGGAATGGAAACGGGCTGAGTGCTCGAAGCCACATCAATACAGAAATCAATATCCCTGTCGGGCGGCATACCCGACAGGTCTGCAGGAAATACTTCAGGAAACTCACGCACAATAGGAACTGACTCTATAGAAGAAACCTCAGCATCGAAATCACGAATATGAGCCAAATAAGCCAAGCACCCTTTCTCCACCATGCGACGAGCCTTGGCATATGGAATTACCCGGCTGGGAGAATGACCAGGAGTCTTTTTCCATTCTAATCGAGGAAACCCTGGTAAGGCTAAAGTAACTATCTTGGCGTGACAGTCTAAAATGGCATAATAGGGCGACAACCAACCCATGCCCAATATAACATCAAAATCAACAAAGATCAACACTAGTTTTAAAACTTTCAATGACTATTACGCACGAATGATATACTCAATCCGCCACAATAGCATCCTCCACCGGTATAGACACATAAACAGGAACACTCAAGGGCTCACGGGGCACATTCAAATATGAGGCAAAATAGGATGAAAAATAAGAATAAGTAGACCCCGGATCAAACAAAACTGAAACAGCTCTATCACAGACTGAGATGATACCTGTAATAACAGCGTCGGAGGAATCTGCCTCGGGTCTAGCTGGAAATGCATATAGTCGGGGCTGGGCCCCGCCACCCTGAACCACACCTCTGGGAGGACCTCCACATCTAACAAGCTGACCTCCACCTCTAGCCATCTGTCCTCCACCTCTAACATTCTGGCCTCTACCTCTAACTACCTGACCCCTACCCCTTGCTGGCTGGGCAAGTGGTAATGGAACTGCTGCCTGAACTATAGCACGAGAACCCTGTTGCTGAAACTGATTACCTGCATAATACGAACAAGCCCTCCGGATGTGCCCATGCTCACCACACTCGAAGCACCCATGCTGAACAGTATGCCGACCTGGATGAATCGGTTGGCCACGCGAAACACTCTGCAGAGGAGGTGCTCTAATATGAGCTGAAGGAGCACTATAAACTGGCTGAGAAGAAGGAGGCAAATAGGAACCACGGCCCTCTGAAGTACCATGAGAAACCTGTAGCGCTGAGTGGAATGGCCTGGAAGAATGGCCTCTGCTAAATGCAGTCCCGCCTCCAGATGAGGCACCACTGAAAACACCGGAATGACGAGGTCTCTTGTCTGTCCCCTGACCTCCCATCCCAAGCACTGACTCAACCCTCCTAGCTATATTGGCTGCATCCTGAAGAGAAATCTCAGACCTTGTTTCCTTGGCCATCTGCAATCTGATGGGCTGAATAAGGCCATCAATAAACCGTCTGACTCTCTCCCTCTCTGTGGGCAATATAAGAATGGCATGTCTAGCCAGATCCACAAAACGAGTCTCGTACTGAGTCACACTCATGTTACCCTGCTGGAGCCGCTAAAACTGACGACACTTATCCTCTCGAGCGGTGACATGTAAGAACTTCTCCAAAAAGAGATGAGAGAACTGATCCCAAGTCAGAGAAGGTGATCCGGCTGGCTTAGTCAACAAATAATCCCTCCACCATTGCTTGGCGGAACCAGTCATCTGAAAAGCTGCGAAGTCGACTCCATTGGTCTCCAGAATACCCATATTACTCAACACCTCATGACACCTATCCAGATATTCCTGTGGATCCTCTGAAGTAGCACCACTGAAATGGACAGGAAATAGCTTAATAAACTTGTCAAGTCTCCATAAAGCATCTAATGACATGGTTTCCCCATTAGCGGGCGGCACTGCCGCAACTGGATGAATTACCCCAATGGGATTGGTCACTGGAGTCTGAACCTGAGGAGTAGTCTGAACTGGAGTGTGGGTAGTAGGAGTCGGGACCCCTCCTCCAGCCTGAGATACAGCTGCTGCAACAGGAAAGGTGTCAGTCTGGGCCACGCTCTCCATAAGGCCCACTAAACGGACCAAAGCATCCTTAAGAACTGGGGTAGCAATAAAACCCTCGGGAACCTGAGCCGGTCCCGCTGGAACGGTCTGAGCTGGAACCCCCTCATTAATCTCAATCTGAGGTTCCACGGTTGGGGTTGCTGCCTGAGCAATGGGCTGAGCCCTGCCCCTGCCTCGGCCTCTAGCGCGGCCTCTGCCTCTGCCTCTGCCTCTGCCCCTAGTAGGAGTTGCTGCTGCTGGAGGACCGGAATGTTGGTCAGCGGAAGATGAAGCACGTGTTCTCACCATCTGCGAGAGAGTAGAAGAATCTAAATCAGTATTTGAGATACAAAAATCGCACGATAGAATAGAAATAAAATGGTGTTGTTTCCTAACTCAATAGCCTCCGAGAGATACGTACAGACGTCTCCGTACCGATCCTTCGGACCCTATTAAGCTTGTTCATGAATTGTGAGACCTAAGCAACCTAGGGCTCTGATACCAACTTGTCACGACCCAAATTCCCAACCTTAGGGCTTGTGATGGCGCCTAACACCACACTTGCTAGGCAAGCCAATGTTAGAGTCGATTAACAAATTTTCCTTTGATTATTTACTTAAGCATGAATAAATAATTTAAAGTAAACTTAAAGTAAATGATTTCCACAAATAAAATACTAAACAATTAAATAAAAACGAACCACGAGATAATTATACAATTATATCTAGAACTACCCCAGAGTCTAGTGTCACAATTCACGAACTACTAAAGAATACTACAAATAATGGCTGGAAAAAAAATAGTGTAACTGTTCTGAATATGATAAAACAGTGTATGTAAAATAGGAGAAGACTTTCAGAATATGCGAATGCCGGCAGATGTACCTCGTGTCTCCAAATGAACAAATGGTCGTCCGGAAATCCTCTACTGATGTCTAGTACCTGGATCTGTGCAAAAGAGCACAGAGTGTAGTATCAGTACAACCGACCCCATGTACTGAGTAAGTGCCGAACCTAACCTCGACGAAGTAGTGACGAGGCTACGGCGGGGCTTCAACAACATAAGTTGTAACAATATTATATAAAGCAAGAAAGAAATCTAAATAAATAAATAAGCAAGTACTATAATAACAATAATATATCAAATAGATAAACAAGTACTGAAATAACAATAAAAATAACTCATCCGCCTATTCCAGGCCTCAGATATAACCAACTCTCAAGTAAAATTTCCGAGTTTCAAAACCTTACTTTAAAATAATCGCAGGTGCTAAATATCAGAAAAACTGTAGAGCAAATCAAGAGTTTCCAAATCATTTAAAGTTTAAATAATCAGAAAAAAATATCATCAATCCCCATTTTTCACAGTCATGTTGCGACGTGCAACCGGATCCCACCTATTCACAATATCACAATCAATTATCCACCCTTATCACACCAATAATTCACCCTTATCACACCAATTATTCACCCTTATCACACCAAATATTCACCCTTATCACACCAAATTTTATTCAAAAATCTTCAACAAAAAAATAGTACAGCCCGTAGGCTTTAAACAACAACAAATGTAAATAACAAAAAGAACCAGCACAAATATATATACATTTCCAAAAATAACCAAAGTAATATCTAACAACCAAGTAATGAGGCCTAGTAGTCATGGAAATAGCAACTAACAAAGAACAATTAAGATCGGGCTCAATAAAATTGGGAACGGGGAAAGGATTAAATTTAACAGGCCATTTGGGCGGTGCATAGATACTCGTCACCTCACCTATACACCACGCACATGAATTTTACATAGCAAACAAGTAGGGTGTCCTAGTCCCTCAAGTCAAAGTTAGACCAAACACTTACCTCAATTTTGTAGGTCACTCACAGCTCAATTATAGCTTTTCCTTTAGAACCTTGCTCTAACTTGCTCGAATCTAATCATAATTAACTCAATATCATTAATTAAGGCTAAAGTAACTAACTTTATTGAAAATTATAATTTTTTCTAAGTTTTCTAAAAAAAAAGTGAAAACCCGACCCCGGGCCTGCTTGGTCTAAACTCGGGGTTCGGACCAAATTATGTTTACCCATTCACCCACGAACTCGAATATACAATTAGTTTCGAAATCCGACCTCAATTAGAGGTAAAGATTCGATTTTTACAAAATTCCGTAATTCTATCCAAACCCTCAATTTTTATCATGAAAATTCTTAATTTTTGATTAAAAAGTGATGAAAAATAATGAGTAATTGAAATAGTAATGTTCAGAATTGATTACCAATAACTTGGGGATGAACTTTGATGAAGAAAATCGTCCTTAGGGCTAGGAAATTCGAAAATTACAAAGAAAAAGGGAGGAAGCGGGAGGAAGATGATGACTGCTTCCAAGTTTTCTTTTTTTCTTTTGTGAGGTACGTAACTGTGTCAGGGTTTATATAGAAAAACAATCCTACACAAAAAAGGGAATAAGGAAAAGGACAAGGAAAAAGGAAAAAGGAAAAGGAAAAAAAACAAAGGGTTAAGAGAAAGAATCAACTATAGCCAATTAGCCTATATGTAACTATTGGCTTGTACTACACAATTGATTCGTGAATTTGAATCTGCTTATTCAGTTTATTTGTTTCCAATTCAATTTTCCTTTTGTTTCAAATTAAATATTGATACTTCCACTATTTGATAAATTTCCAAACAATATTTAATTAAAGAATGCATTCGTTTATTAATGTTCCAATAAAAGCGTGCTGAGAAGATAATAATCAGTAAAGATAACTAATCTATAATGAAATGCCTGGTGTCATTATTCACTTGAAAATAATCTTAACTAAAATGAGATTATTTGGAACGTAAAAGATAAATTTGTCTCTAATAAGATGGCAAGAAGGAAATATATTTTCTAAATAATATACAGGCTCGATACCAACGAGTTCACACATTAATTCATCTCTTCAATTCCTTTAAATTCAGTATAACAATTTTCTTCAAAAATTCATTTCTCGAGCTAGGGACCTCGGAATTCGATTCCCGGCATACACCCAAGTCTCATATTTTACTACGGACCTCCCGGGACCGTCGGAACACGGGTCCGTGTCCATTTACTCAAAACGTTGTTCAAAGTCAACTAAAATCAAAATTTTAAATTTTTTTTTCTCCAAAAATTACTATTTATCATATTTTCACATAAAAGCTTTCCGGTTACACGCCTGGACTGCGCATGCAAATCGAGGTATTTAAAATTAACCTTTTTAGGGCTTTTAAGCCTAGAATAGAGTCTAAATTCACAAAATGACCCCTTGGGTCATCACACTAGTGAAGTTCTGTAAGACTTCTCTGAGGTTAACCTATGTGCAACTATGCTTTCTATGTTGTTGATTGTCCTGTCTCTTTTCCTCTTCAAACTAGTTTCATAAAACAAACTCTTATGTTGTTCTCTAAGGCTATTTTTCAAGCAATTATGCTAGAAAACTCTTTTTCAACTCAACTCCTTCTAAAAACTCTTAGCACATCTCACTACTCCTAGTTTCTAAGTGCAACCCCCTTCGTGTGAGCACTACCTTGGGGACCATTTGAGAACCCATTGAACTCTGACACACAAGGCTGATATTCCACACTGCACCTACTCACTCCTGGCTGGGGTACCTGGGTGTGAGCACTGCCTGGGATCCTCTGAGGTCCCTAGGAACTTTGACACACCTGGGTTATAAAGGTCATAGCATATGGCATTGTTGGATCTGGAGACTTGGGCCTATTGTTAGGCTCCCTATAGTGTAACTTCTTAATTTTCTTATTTACTTATGTAATTTGTGCAATGCTGGTCTGTAATAATTAATTTTAAAAAACGATTCCGGGGTTGGATAATGAAATGGGTGGGGTTATGCATGCTTAGTATAGATACGGGTAGAAACCATGCTTGTAGGGTTATTCTATATATGTGCAATAGTCACCATGCTTAGGAATACATGTCATTCATGCACTAGATACCATAATACTTAGGTCCATTCATTTTCAGCATCTCATTATACTTATACCCACTTAGAAATCATGTTCCTATTTAAGCGATAATAGAAATGGTTGTTATAATGTTACTACCTCTGCATTTTCACAATTGCTTCATCTAGAAATCCTGTTTTAGGTTAAATAATAACATCAACTATCGAATCTTGCATTAGAAACCATGTTACCTTAGGATTTCATTCTTAACATGCTCATGTTATCTATGCCAAAATCATGTGTTAAAAAAACATACTACTGTGAACACTTAGAGATCCTGTATTAGGCTTCAGTAACTTAATAAGGAATTACATCTTTGTATGTTCTGCTTTCATCCAAAAGAATGTACTAATGAATCTCGCCTCAAAGAGTAGATTATAATATTGAAAACGTTCATGCATGCTGTATCTGGAACAACATGCATAGGTTTGCATCATCCTACAACCTGCCTGCATTTAGATATCATGTTTTCAGGACCTGCATCCATACTTGTCTAAACTCTTAGCATCGTATTGATAAAACAAGGCTCACCTTGTCTAACTATTATCCTTTCTGAAACCAGGCAGTATAATTGGAGCATTTTAATATGCCTAGGCAAACCTTAGGTGTTAACACTTGTTAAAACTGTAAAACTATTCCTCTTTCGTGTACTGTCTGGCTAATTACAAATAAGAAATCAATAGTTTGAAAATGGCAAAAGTCCTTTCTCTGAAACTCTGTGATAACACTGCCACATTACTGCATTCACGCCTAGACATCAGGCCTTAGGTTCTGAAATTTAAGACCTCATTTGTGGTTGAGTCGTGCTAATTATGTGTACAACTTGTGGAGGAATATCTGAGCTTCATATCTGCTTCTATGTGCTTCCATGTATTTGCAGTCTTAATTGTTTTGTTTGTCGTTTAGAATTTTGTCCTTTAAACCTAAGGGTTCAGCCTAGTACTCACCCTCTAGGAATAGTAGTCCCTCACTTCCTCTAGGACTGATAGGACGGGGCGGGTAATAGCACGCAATAAGTTTCGTGACCAACACGCATTTTAAATACCTTCACGGGGTGGGAAAGGGTAGAATATGGATGTGATGACCGATGCGCTAATATCACGTGTAGCTCTGCCTATCGGGTATTGCATTGATGTGATCCATATTACCTTAAACCTAGGACGTCTCTTCTCAAATATTTACTTTTGATTTCCTTCAACTTTTAATAAACTTCAATACTTGTTCGAAATCCCCTCTTATATGAGCCTTATTTGTTATTTGCTTATTGTCCGAATTCACGAAAACCATTTGGCCGGGAACCACAGTTGTGGATCCTGAGGGGTGTCTAATACCTTCCCCTTGGGATAACTTCAAGCCCTTACCCAATCTCTGGTAATTCAAACTAGTCTTATGAGTTAACTAATCTAGGTGCCCTAACGCACCATAAAAATCGTTAGGTGGCGACTCTTCCTTTTAACCCTTTTAACCTTCAAAGGGAGTTGTCCAAAATGTCATAAACCCGATCTCTCCGTGTCAAGAGGGGAAAAGGGGGGCTCGGCAGGATGTCCAAAATTGTAACAACTATAGGGGTATCAAGTTGTTAAGTCATAAGATGAAAGTGTGGGAGAGGGTGATTGAAGGGAGATTGAGGAGGTGTGTGTCCATTTCCGAGAACCAGTTTGGTTTCATGTCGGGACGGTCGACTACTGAGTCCATTCACATTGTGAGGAGGTTGGTAGAGCGGTATAGGGAGGTGAATAAGGATTTGCATATGGTGCTCATTGACCTGGAGAAAGCCTATGACAAAGTACCGAGAGAGGTTCTATGGAGATGTTTGGAGGCTGGAGGTGTGCTTGCAGGATATATTTGAGTGATTCGGGACATGTATGATGGGGCTAAGACACGGGTGAGGACAATAGGAGGAGACTCTGACTACTATTCGATTGAGATGGGGTTGCATCAAGGATCAACACTTACCCCGCTTTTGTTTTCCTTGGCGATGGATTCTTTGGAGCGTCACATTCAAGGGGGAGTGCCTTGGTGCTTGTTATTTGCGGATGACATAGTCCTGATTGATGAGACGCGGGGTGGCGTTAACGAGAGGCTGGAGGTCTGGAGACATACTCTAGAGTCTAAGGGTTTCAAGTTGAGCAAGCCCAAGACCGAATACTTAGAGTGCAAGTTCAGTGGTGTTACCCAGGAGGCGGACGAGGATGTGAGACTCGATACGCAAGTCATTCCCAAGAGAGAGAGTTTCAAATATTTTGGATCAATAATTCAGAAGAATGGGGAGATAGATGAGGACGTTACTCACCGTGTCGGAGCAGGATGGATGAGGTGGAGGCTCGCTTCCGTTGTCTTGTGTGATAAGAATGTGTTGTTGAAACTTAAGGGTAAGTTTTACAAGGTAGTGGTCATACTGACTATGTTGTATGGGGCTGAGTGTTGGCCAGTCAAAAAGTCATATGTCCAGCATATGAAAGTAGCAGAAATGAGGATGTTGAGATGGATGTGTGGGCATACTAGATTGGATAGAATTAGGAATGAAGTTATTTGGGACAAGGTGGGAGTGACCCCTGTGTAGGCAAATATGTGTGAGGCAAGGTTGAGATGGTTTGGGCATGTTAAGAGGAGAAGCACAGATGCCCCAGTCAGGAGATGTAAGAGGTTGGCCTTGGGAGGCGAGAAGAGGGGTAGAGGTAGACCTAAGAAGTCTTGGGGAGAAGTGATCAGGCGGGACATGGCGCAGCTTGAGATGACCGAGGACATGACCCTAGATAGAAGGGTGTGGAGGTGAAAGATTAGTAGGTAGTCGTGTGCTTCCCTTTGTCTCCCCTAGTTCGATAGTATTAGTGCTATTATGGTACCCTTTTTTCCTTAGATTTCTATAGCCACGTGTCTTGTTCTGTTACTACTTGCCTTCGGTACTTCCGTAGTTTGCTAGTAGCATTTCGTCATATTCTCCTATGCTGCCTTGGACTTATTTGTCTAAATATACTATCTTGCTATTACTTGTTATTGGTACTCATTTCATATTCTTTGTTATTATCTCCGATTTAGTTTTCTAACTATTTGTCTTGCTATCACTCGCTATCAGGGCTTCCTTCTCCTTCTTTAGCTGATGGTCAATCGAAAACAATTCCCTTCTAGGGTAGGGGTAAGGTTGCGTACATCCTACCCTCCCCAGACCCCACTTGGTGGGATTATATTGGGTAGTTGTTGTTGTTGTGTCAATAGCCTAAATATACTAATATAATTTTATGAAATAAAAGTAAAAAATATTTGAAGCATATATATGGATGCAAATAATAAATTTGGATGACTAAGCCATCACAAAATAATTTAAAGGAATAATACTAAATATTCAACTAATTTAAATGCAGGAAAAATTAATTTTAAAGCTCCAAAAATTGTGGAAAATTATGAAAACTGCTTGTACAAATCTTGTAAATTAAATAATGATGCAAAATGGCATTTTCAAAGTATATATACTATTTGAAAAAATGTGAGGGCAAAATTAGCCATCAATAGAGCAAATATCCACGCCTATTTGAGACTTCAGATACATTTTTAGACCCGTTCGAGGACGAACGTTTGTTTAAGAGGGGGAGAATGTAACGACCCCGACCGGTCGTTTTGAGAGTTATAGACTTGTTCCCCCATTTACTGCTCATTTTATGCTTATTAGTTGCTATGTTACTTGATGGGGTAGTTGGTTCGGTTCAGGAGAGGTTTCAGAATGAGATGAGACACTTAGTCTCAAGGTTGGAAGCTTAAGTTGGAATGGTTGACCGATTGTCGACTTGTGTGTAACGACTCCGGAATGGAGTTTTGATGGTTCTGTTATCTCCATTGGATGATTTTGGACTTAGGAGTGTGTCCGGATTGTGAATTGGAGGCTCGTAGTTGAATTAGGCTTGAAATGGCGAAAGTTGGAAATTTTGAAGTTTGACCGAGAGTGGACTTTGTGCTTATCGGGCTCGGATTGAGGTTCCGAGAGTTGGAGTAGGTACGTGGTGTCATTTGTGACTTCTGTGCAAAATTTGTGGAAAATCGGACGTGATTTGATAGGTTTCAGCATCGAATATAGAAGTTGGTAGTTCAAAAGTTAAGGCTTGAATCGATGCGTGATCCATGGTTTTAGTGTTGTTTGATGTGATTTGAAGGCTCGACAAAGTTCGTATCGTGTTTTAGGACTTGTTGGTATATTTGGTTGAGGTCCCGGGGGACTTCCGGTTGGTTTCGGATGGTTAACGGATCGAATCTAGAGTTTAGGAGATTGTTGAGGCACCGGGTCTGGTGCAATCTCACCTGTGAAGATTTTGATTGCAGATGCGAAGCCACATGTACGTGCCAGCCATCGTAGAAGCGATCAAGAGTGGAACTGGGTAGTGCTCAGGTGCGAAGAGCTTTCCTGCACCTGCGGGTCGCATGTGCGATATAATGAACGCAGAAGAGAAAATGGGAAAGGGAGCTGCCTTGAAATGGGAGATGGGTTTTATGGGTGGTCTGCCTCATACTACTAACAATGTGGCTGAACTACCAGCTCTAATACAGGGTGTTAGACTTGCAAAGGATCAAAATCCTGTTGAAATTGCAATAGAATCCACTAAGGTAATTAAAATGCTTAGCAAGGGCAATGTAACTTATGAACCTATTGTCCATGAATGTAAACAACCAATGCAGGATATGAGGAATCCACAAACAAGCACAACTTTAGGGAGCAAAATAAGGTTGTTGATATCCCGAATGAAGAAGGCGCAATGAGAAAACTTTTTAGGAATCTTACCATTTTGATAGTTCTGTTTAACCAAAAAATAGGATTCTTAGTTAAAGCCTATATTTAGAAGAAATCGGGCTACTGATAACCAAATAATTCCTTACTTCCTCAATAATTTGCTTGAAAGAAAATAAAAATAGTAATATGAATTAGCTGAAAAGAAAGAATAATAGATTTCACAAAAGAAGCAAGAGAATGTAAGTGTATTTTGATAGTATTTGGAACTTGTCCTTACAAGTGAGATTTTGTATCCTTATATAGGAATACCCAAATATAACGTTTCTTCTTATTTATGACGAATTCATTATGAGAATTAATGGCACTAATCATTGCATTTTCTTCATAAACAAAGCGATGTATGTCACATCTATTTAATGCATATGCCACATGGCTCTTGGAAATTGGTTCAGCGACCTTTCAACGCTTTTTAGGGTTTTTCTGTGGATGCGCCAGTCACAAAGTTATCGTTTCATTATGACACTTCATAATGACCTACTTTCAATGATGGTATCTTCTTCTCATAAATACCTCATACTTCTTTGGTTTCACGAAATCCCCCTTTTATAGTATTCTCTTTTTTACTCATTCTTCTTATTTCTGCATCTACTCCTTGTTAATTCTTTACACAATCATGTCTTATTCTATACTTGATCCTCGCAAGGTTGTTATTGTCGATGAACGCTCCTTCTACTTCACCTGTTAGAAGTAGGAAGTGGTCTTCTCATGTCTTCCTCTTCTAAACCTAGGGCTTCTTTGACCCCTAGATCCTCTTCTAGGAATAGAGAATCGAATGAGCCATTACGTGAACCAACAGTCGCTGAAATTGTTCCTATGGAATTTTCGTTTTCAACTGATCGAGAATCCATGAGAAATTAAGTTTCTTCCATAGCTTCCCTTAGTCGTGTTGATCTTTATCCCACCTAAATCACCACTAGTCTAATTTCCCTTATTCGAAGAGAATGTAACTGTCACGACCCAATTCTAACCTAGGTCGTGATGGCGCCTATCGTGATACAAGACAAGCCTAGTTCCCAAAACATTACTACCAATTAAATCATAAGAATTTAATAAAGCATATTCAATAGTTGAATTCCTCATAAACGAGCTAACTCTGAATATAAATAATATAAAAGTACGGAAACGAGCCCCAAACATCGGGGTGTCACTAAGTCATGAGTGTCTAAATCTATGAACTAAGATATATAAATTGTCTAACTGTCAATAAAGTCCAAAGAAGAAATAATAATAGGAGTAACAAGGTCTTGCGGATGCTAGCAGCTACCTTGCAGTCTCCAATGATAGCCGACCTGAATTCAACGATCGCCGCGCTCTAACTCACCTGGATCTTCACATAAAGTGCATGCTGTAGTATGAGTACAACTGACTCAGTAGTAACAGAAATAACTAAGAAACTGAGTAGTAGTGAAAAGCTAAGCAGAATAATCCAATTATTACTTTTCACAATTTAGGATAAACAATAGTAAGCAGGTAATTTCCAAAAATCAACAAATGCTACAAAGAAATCAACAAGTAAATGCAGCAACAACAAAAGTAAATGAAACCTCACAGCAATGTCATTCCATCTCTCAACACTCGGCACTCGGCAATCAATACACACACTCAATTAGTACCTGCCCTCATTGGGGTTGTACAGACTCGGGAGGGGCTCCTACAGCCCAAGCGCTAAGCACGGACAACTCACGTGCCATAATATAAGCCTCTGGATCCACACGGACAACTCACGTGCTACACAAACAACTCACGTGATATGGTGCAATACATGGATCTGCACGGACAACTCACGTGTTGCACGGACAACTCACGTGCCAAAATATCAATCTCACAACAGGCCCTCGGCCTCACTCAGTCATGTACCTCTCTAGCCTCACAATTCACAACAAATGATGGAACACGGTCCAAATCAAGTATTACAGCATATCAGAAAAATAATTGTCACGCCCCAAAATCGAGGGACGAGACTGGCGCCTAACCGGGTGATCCCAGTCAAGCGGACCTGGATTGCCTTTCCTGCCCAACGTGTTACCCCGCGTTTATAACATACATTAATTCAGATGAGTTAGCCGATTTTAGTTTCAAAGTACGTCTTACAACATATCTCCATTGTTTCCTCTTTTAACATGCCAACGACTTATATTCAATCATACATAATACATACATAACTTTCCAACCTGATCCACGGTTTCGAGTACGTAATGTTACTACCCAAAAATACATCTATACACTACCCACATTGTGTCTACTGAGCCTCTACGGATACTAGGGATTTTACATAACTTGCCGGTAACAAGGCCCCGACTATACCTTTAGAACATAAGCAAAAGAGGGTGGTATAATCCACACACGGCCTCGAGGAGAAGAGGGGCTCACCACAACTGCTGAGGAGATGAAGAGGAGGCACCACTAACGGCAGGCTGAGCTACCTGCTGCGGAACCACCTACATCCATATAAAAGATGTAGCGCCCCTGGCAAAAGGGACGTTAGCACTGTGGAATAGTACTAGTATGTATGAACAAACTTTACCCCAAGTACAATCAAGCAGTACACAGATAAGAGACAGTTAATAGAATCCAACAAGCATTGCACAGAAATCAAAATAACCAAAATCAAGAGTTTCACAAATTCCCCTTTTCTTTTCAACACCTCCATATTCAAGAGTCTCATAGATTTTCATTTCAATAGTGATAATGATCACATTCCATCCTTATTACCTCGGCCACCCTTATCACCTTCTCTCACCCTTATTACCTCGTCCACCCTTATTACTCCGTGTTGCGGCGTGCAACCCGATCCCACCGGACAATTAACAATCACCACCAATTTAAATCACAAGGATCTTCATCATGAAGAACATAAGTTCATATCAACCAACGAGTTAATCACAAAGATTCTCATCATCAAGGATATTCATTCATAACAGCCAAATAACCATATGAAATCATGGCCACGGAAATCTTTATCCAACAGTGAATCATATACAGTATGCCATCAACATAAAGCTCTATTAGTTATCCATGTTTCCTTTCCATTATTTACTACACAGCATTTAGCACTTAGATACATTCAACAATTGGATTCGTTATCATTTCTTTAGTTTGGTAGTACATCCTTTCATACCGAGGTGTTCAACAGTTAACGAGCTTTGCACGTGATAGAGTAAGCACAAGGAATCACCATTTTCACAACTTCACATAGCACGGGAGTATGGCAATCAACTAAGACAATCAGAGAATAGAATCTTACGTCTCAACACATTAGAATGATCAATTCACATAATCTCAAACGAAGTACACATACCATATGCTCGAACACCAACGAGAAGATTCTACAAGCGTTAAAAATTAGCCATTCATACCTGGAGTCGAGTTTTCCTTTTTAACCTTTACTCACAATCACCTAACCGACTAGTACCATCAATCTAGTTCACAATTAAACATATTCAACTCAGAATTGAAAGTCATGCATGCAATTCGGACTCTCTCAAGCATTTTGCCAAACACTATGTGAACCCATTAGATTACCAACCCTATCTTTGTGAAGTTTACCCCAACCCACTCCTTCTTACTAGATTAACACCATTATTAAACATGCATGCAAGGTCTTGGTTAATATTTTCAAGAGTCAATCCATGCCAACCCTCCCTTTGTTTAAAATCAGAAAATTTATGGAAAAAGGGGATTGGGAACCCTTACCTGCTAGAATGGGGAAGAAGGAGATTACTCGAAATACCGAGCCTGAGAGACCTTGAAAATCACTTTAATGGAAGGACCACTTCCTCTCTCAAGAAATCTCATTTCCTTCTCTCTATTTTGTTAAGAAATCTTGTTAAAATGAAAGGGGGCAGGGGTTAAATGAAACTGGGGTCGGGTATATAATTTTAGAAAATTAAAAGACCGTGTCGAATATGCGGTCAGGAATGCGATCGCATTCCTGACATGCGGTTCACATATTGGACCGCAGAATGGCCCCCAGGTGGGCCAAATTCAGAAAATATTCTGCCCAGGTATGCGACCATTATGCGGTCCGCATACAAGTTATGCGATCGCATTATGCGTCGCATAACACCCCTTCAGTTGGGCAGTGATCTGCCCGTGTATGCGACCACTATGCGGTCTGCATACACGTTATGCGATCGCATAGTGCGTTGCATAACACCCAATTTCTGTAAAAATTAAGTTCTTTCAAATCCGGGGTATTTTTACAAAATCCAGGTCCGTTTTAAGAATTTCCACAGAGATAACAGCTCAGGGACTTATTCGGGCATTATTTTAAGCAATAAATTTTACAGGTCTTTACTTTCTCCCCCCCCCCCCTTAAAAATCATTCGTCCTCGAATGAGGATTTTGGGAAACATTTGGTTTTTGAAAACATGATATGCAAACCTTCCCATTTACACTAACTCCAGTATTTTCAGAAAATTTCGCGAGAGTCTTCTTTGTATTTAGACCTATCCACCTGACAGAGTGCCCCCGAAACACATTTCCAAGCATCATTAC
>ML292588.1:41182-77780 GCA_005239495.1 Nicotiana undulata | reverse complement strand
ACTATAAATCAGATTTATTTTATATTTTATAAATTTTTTAAAATAATAACATAATTGTTAAACATTAGAACTGGGTCTCAGATTAGCGACCACATTTGGTCTCTATCCTCGTCCCCTTCATTAGTGACCAACTTTGGTCGCTAATGTTTAATTATATTTATTTATATTTTATAAATTTTTTTAAATAATAATATTATTATTAAAATTTTATAACTGGGTCCAAGATTAGCGACCAAAGTTGGTCTCTAAATGATAAGCGACCAACTTTGGTCGCTAATTTTAAATCTTATTTATTTAAATTTTATAATTTTTTAAATAATAATATAATTATTAAAAAATTTATAGTTGGGTCCCACGTCAGACCAACTTTGGTCGCTAATTTTACTTTTTTCTTTGACCAACCAAGTCTGACCTTCCGGTCAACATTTTGACCACATTATCGGCCAAATAGCGACCAACTGTGGTCGCTAATATATTTACAATTATTTTTTAATTATTTTATCCAGTTTAGCGACCAACTTTGGTCGCTTTTTTTTACAGACCAATTTTGGTCGCAAAAGTTTTGTCGTTTTTTGCCGGTTTTTTAATAGTGAATGATACTACTATTGATTTAACTTATATACATCGATAATATAATAAAGTTTTTATATTACTAGTATAATTTTACCTATTATTTATCGTTTATTCTATGTTATCAATCAATGTCATTAAATAAAATAACTTGTAATTACCTTTTAATTGATGCCATTGTATAAAAAAAATCCTGTCAATATTGCATCTATTAGACTATTACTATAATGTCCATGTGGTTCATATCTCCTCATACAAAATTCTATGTAAGCTACCTGGTCAAATCTGAAACAGTATCAACTGTCACATAATCTAATTTACTGACTGCCGCTAAGAACCATTTATTATATAATCAAATTCTAAAAATCAAGAGATAATTGCCATACAAATCTTGTTCTCTTTCCCTATAAATACCACTCCACATAAACTTCACCATTGACAATAACACAACCAGTTATGAAGCAAGAAAACCCAATCTTCAGCCACCAAATCTCCGCCAGAATCCGTCTTGTCAAAGAGCCAGACGTGCCAAATCTTCACAAACTCATTTCCCAAATGGCAAATTACCATAACCTGTCAGATGTCTTCACTGCTACAGAGACTTCTCTTTCCAACACGTTATTCAAATCCCCACCTTATCATTCTTTCACTGCGCTTATCCTCGAGGTCTCACCCAACCCATTTCCTAAAACCATGGCCCAAGAACTGAGTATCATCAAGAATAATACTATCAATCTTGAGACCCCGATTATCGACCTGGAATTTGAGACATTCAGGTCCAGATTTGATGGTGATGATATATATGTAGCGGGTCATGTGCTGGTTTATCCAAGCTACAACGGTTTCTTTGAGAAACGTGGTCTATATTTGGACCAGTTGTTTGTGAGGAAGTGTTATAGGGGTTTGGGTTTTGGGAAAATGTTATTTTCTGCTGTTGCATCGGAGGCTGCGAGTAATGGAATGGGGATGGTTGATTGGCTGGTGGCTGATTGGAATGAAAAGAGTGTGAAATTTTATGAGAACATGGGAGCTCATTACATTCCTGAATATAGACTTTGCAAATTGTATGGTAACAAGCTTCAACAGTATGCCAACATCTCTCCTTAATTTCAACTGCTGCAGTCTTCCATATGTTTATTTGGCATTGTGACAATATTTGGTTATCGTGAAGTTGGAGTTGGGGGAAAAAATGCATGGAAGTTATCATGATTTTCTTGTTCTTATTCTTTTTTTATTTTCCGTATCTATCATTTTTAAATGTGATAAGAACAAAAATATTTTGTCAATGGAAATATGCTTTCGAAGGGTAATTTGGTAGTTATGGGGTAAGAAATAAATTAATAATGGGAATTATAAGAATGTTATGATAAATTATCGCGGAACGAATAGTATTGTTGTAAAGAATTACACGTGTTTTAAAGATTTATTACTTTTATCTCCAACGAGAACATCCTGTCTATGAACCTCGTGCATACCAGAATTTTCACATCTGATCTCAACACTGCTACTCAAATGGTTGATTCGTCATCTTACACAAAAATACCCATAAGTCAAAACACAATGCACCTACCAATAGGCGAACTCTTCTTCGGCAAAAACTAATGGTGCCAGAATAATCTTAAACACCCGAAATCGTCCGTGTCATCAAGAACTCATATCCTAACCTCCAAGACTAAACTGCAACCTTGTGCATGAAACGTTTCAACCCCACACAGCGCGTCGTCTCTAACATGCTAACTCGCGACACTACAAAAGTTCCATAATCAACTCCGAACCATGAGCAAATTGAACATCTCATCAACTGCGAACCTCTCATTTAACTCAATCCAGGAGAACATCACCACACACACAATATAACTTCTATACCTTTAGAAAACACCAACTCCGGCCGTGAACATAACCGAGATGAATTCTTCGAACCTCATTAACACATAATTGACTCACCATAACGAATCGCCTCTTACTCATCTCATAATTCCCATTTCAACAGACGAAACAACATAAAAATAGCACTATGAGCCATCTAGCAAATGATCCTTTTTCTGCAAAGTCAGACAACGGATTTGAAAGACTTCTATAGCTATACGCAGAGTGAGATTTTCAGCTTCAACAGTCATGAAAAATTCACAAAATTTGGCCCGAAGATAGTTCACTTTTTCAATACACAAAACCTTGGTAGTTCACTTTTTCACTTTTTCATAGTACAAAGCAGAAGATGGAGATTATAGTCAAATTGGTTGAATAAATAAATGCAACTAAAAAAGAATGCACATTTTTATCTTGAATAATTAATTCAAGGGAGACGGTGTTGTCTGATTTGTCGCGGTCTGGAACGTGCCATAATCTCACTACTCGTACCTTAAAATTCCAACTCATCTTGTTCTCGATATATTGCTGATATAGTCAAATGCCGTCATATTTCTTCTTAGAGAAAATTTGATAAGCCTCTTGTCTGTCAAATGCCGTATATATATAACGAAATACGGGGCATTAAATTTATGAAAAATAAATTTCCATAAAACGATCCTTAAAGTCTGTGATCATCCCATAAAATTAGTTCCTAGGCCGAAAAATCTGGCCTAGAGATATAAAATACCATATTTTAGTATAATTTTAATATTAAATACAGGAAATTTTACAAAATAAAAGCATATGCATTTGGAATTCCCCAGTTAGTTGCTAGCCCGAAAAATATGGTTGTTACAACTTGCATTTTTATTTAACTAATTTAGGATTTATATCTAAAATTAAAGAGGAAGTCATCTCCTTAAACTTACCTCGAATTTTGGGCAAATAGAAATTTGAATTCCAAGTGAATAATTTAGGGTTTATATCTAAAATTAAGGAGAAATCATGTCTTTAAACATACCTTGAATTGGATTTTGGTTGGAGACGATAAAATGTATTACTGGAAAATTGTGAATCTTTTTCAAGTAGAAATCCCTCAATTTTAGATCATAAACATTCCGATCTGAAGAGGTGTTATCCGTTTATGATTCTGTATAACATACCCTGTTTCTTGTTGCTGAGTCTCTTTTCATCTTCCATGACAGAGTGAAATAACAATTGTGGGAGTTGAGAGAATGAGGAACGTTTTTTGAAAGAGAAAAAGTTAAGAAAGACCTTCTGTATCGCTATAGGTGATGGACGATAAGAAATACGCAAATGAAAGACACTTCAGTCATTTTTTTGTAATTTTTAATATATTTAGTTGAAAACATATTAAGTAATGGACTTTTCCAATAAAATTGGGTTGAAATAAATTGTCAAATGTCTTGTTAATAGGCTGCCACTTGGCTTTTTAATAAGTTGTCTCTTGGCTAAATGAGAAGAGGAAGTCATCTCCTTAAACTTACCTCGAATTTTGGGCAAATAGAAATTTGAATTCCAAGTGAATAATTTAGGGTTTATATCTAAAATTAAGGAGAAATCATGTCTTTAAACATACCTCGAATTGGATTTTGGTTGGAGACGATAAAATGTATTACTGGAAAATTGTGAATCTTTTTCAAGTAGAAATCCCTCAATTTTAGATCATAAACATTCCGATCTGAAGAGGTGTTATCCGTTTATGATTTTGTATAACATACCCTGTTTCTTGTTGCTGAGTCTCTTTTCATCTTCCATGACAGAGTGAAATAACAATGGTGGGAGTTGAGAGAATGAGGAATGTTTTTTGAAAGAGAAAAAGTTAAGAAAGACCTTCTGTATCGCTATAGGTGATGGACGATAAGAAATACGCAAATGAAAGACACTTCAGTCGTTTTTTTGTAATTTTTAATATATTTAGTTGAAAACATATTAAGTAATGGACTTTTTCAATAAAATTGGGTTGAAATAAATTGCCAAATGTCTTGTTAATAGGATTCCACTTGGCTTTTTAATAAGTTACCACTTGGCTAAATGAGAAGACAAACTTTCTTGCTTTAATATATATATAGATATAGATTGCTAAAACTTTAAATGAGTTATTGGATATCCACGCGAAAGACATGAAAATTTAAAAGAGTTAGATGTCGGCTCTCTTTGGATATAGTTAAAGTTCAATCTCTTATAATCTGAATGAAATTTGAAAATTTAAGTGTATAATATCACGTATGATCATTGTTTACCCCCAAATTCGGATAACAATTAAACTTATATCGTGGTTTTGATAATATGTGATTTAATCCAATACCAATTGATAAACAAGGAATTAAAAAGACGAATTAGACAATAAAATAAATCAAACAAGTATGTAAGCAAAGCCTCGACCTCGATTTGGGATAGTCTCGAGGTGGAATAGTACGAACAGTAAATGACAAAGCAACTCTAATGAACACTAAGTGAAATAGCAAGAAAGTAACGAGTGTATTTATTTTTATCAGTGAATAATGAAGATTACAAATGAATGGGATTCCTACTTATATAATAAAGGAATCCAAAATAAGGTACACTTTTAATTATAGTAGAAAATCATATTAACAACTTATTAACCGCCATAGATCGTTCCGAGATTCACGCCACGGTCCTCGCCATGTCGCGGATATCTCGTCCTTTCCGTTATCAAGCTATACGGATGTTACTTCGGAGTCTGTCTCTTTCTAGCCTCGATTATTGATGTCGGCCTCGGTCTGAAAAGAGGCTTCGATTTCGGACTCGACGTCCTAGCTCTTTGACGTGACATTCCTATCTCGATCAAAGAATAAAATCAGGTAGTCCTGATTTCTACTGTATACAGATAGTCCCCTCGTTTCTTAGAGTAAAATAATAAGAAACGACTTGAGCCTCGATTTTCTGGAGACCTCAATAGTTCCCAAAATCATTAATACTTGTCAGTGGACGGTCGGCCACTACACCACTGAACAGTCCGAACTGTCGCCGCAAATCTATAAATATAGACTCATTTATTGAATCAAAATTTTACTTTCACCTTCATCAAAACCTCTAAGTCCCTTAACTCTCAGCCACCTCATGCGGTTATATCGATCCCGACTTTTTCGAGGGTTGATCAAGCTCCAACGCAGAGCAACGAAGGACTTGTTCGCGAGCATCGATGAGGATAAAGACCGGGTTTGGATGAGCCGGTTCATGTGGGTAAGGACCTGCGACATCATCCCAGAGGAGAAATTGTCATTCCCCGAGAAGTGGAACCCTGATCATAAGTAATGTATTACCTATTAGTCTTTGTACTCCACTTTTTGTTTTATGTAATGTTTTTATTTGCTATGCATCTGTTGCCTGGATGCCTCTCGCGGTCCCCGACCTCGAAGACTGGGTTCGGAAGTTGTCCTCGACTTCCTCCCATGTCGAGCGCTGGTGGCGCGACTTGGCAGAGGGCAGATGAGAGGCAAAGAACCATGGTAAGTGTTTTCTTCCTTATATTCGAGGTACTTCCCATACTTCTCTTTTTTAATAAGCTTCTTTTTGTGCAAGTCTGAATAAAGACGCGATCTTGAGGCCCCAGAGTGGTGAAGAAGAGGCCAAGTCCCCGATTCCTAAGTCGGGGAAAGACAAGAAAATGAAGGGGTCTAGTTGTTCGAGGACCCCAAACCTAAAACTCGAAGGACCAAAATGAAGGTCATTCCTCTCACTATGGACTCGATCCAAAGATTGAGAGAGGAGGAGGAAGAAGAAGGAGGCGACGCCTCGACGCTAGTGGCTCGACCCAGGAAGACTGTCGAGGCTGCCAAACCTTTAGAGTCGGAGGTGATTACTGGAACCAAGCCTCATGATGAGGAGGCTTCCAAGAAAGGTTCGAGTGAGAACCCTGAATCACCTGAGGTCGAGATCATCTCTCGACCATCCACAAACATACCAGACGGGGCTGGTTCTGAAACCCCGAGGGACGAACAGAGCGCCCTGAGCGACTCGCTCGGGGAAATGACAACAGTTCATTTGCCTTCTTTACCGACTTAATCTGATGAGGCGATAAGAGAGGCTCAGGCAATGAAGACACCCGACATAGGCGGAGTCTCTGGTGAAGAGGATCCCTTTCGTAATTGCTTTATTGGGATGGATGATGCCTCCGACCTTAATGATGCGTCCACCCTCTTCGAAGAGGCCTAACGTCTCCCATCTCGGGTAAGCATTAGTTGTTGTAACTCCTCTTCTTCTTTTTCTTTCTTTAAGTCTGACTTATTTCTTCTTTCTCATATAGGATTTTTCCAAGTCTCGGGCCAATCTGAGCCAATGTGAGACCGAGCTCCGGAAGGCTTCGAAGGAGATAAATGCATTAAAGATCCTTTGCGGCCAAAAGGATGAAGAGCTCAGGGACCTTCGAGTAGACTTGGACAAGGATTGAAAGGAAGAGATAGAGTTGAACGAGCAGGTAAATGTCCTTTTGAAAAAATACAGACTTGGTCCAAGGGTGGAGGCTAACACTTCGATGTCTCAGTTGCAGCAGAATATTGAAAAGATCGAGATGTTCCGGAAGAAATCGATCAAGTTAAAGCTGACTGCATGGAAAGAGAACATGGACCACCTTGCTACAGAAAAAGAGGCTACCTCATCCAAACTTTCATCGGCCGAAGTTCAACTTCGGAGCACTGAAGAGAAGAGCTCAGCCCAGGCCAAAAGGATTGAAGAGCTCGAGGCCGAGCTTGCTGAGGCCAAGACGGAGGTCGAAAAGACGAAGGTCTTGGCTGACAAGTCCATAGCCATGTAATTGGCTGATGTCGAGGCTGCCCAAACTCAATTGAGGGAGGCCTCTGATCAACTGCGGTGGAGTAATTATTTGTTTAAGTGCCAATCTCGGAGGGAGCCCTCGAAGAAATCCATGCTCGAGGCTTTGAACTCTCCGAGGAGATAGCTCAAGATAAGGTGCTTGAACTCGATGCCAGGTTACTTTCTTCCTCCGATGATGAAGATGATGATAACGAAGGCAGCCGAGGTGGGTCTTATAATGGCGAGGGGCCCGAAAGAGAAGCTGCTCCCGACGAAGAAATCAACCCCGGGCATAGTTAGGATTTATTTTTCCTTTTTTCTTTTGTAAGAAACTTGTTGGTCCCTTGTATATATATTTGTCCATATATATATAAAGAAATTTCTCTTTTGAATACCTTCTCAAATTTCGTCTTCAAACATGCTTTGTGCCTTGTAATATTTTTGGCACACTTTTATGCTTTGAACAATATGTTTGAGACTTTGGTTTTGGGTGATTCGGTCGAATTCACAATAGTACTCTCTTTATAGTCGAGTTCGAGTAAGACTCGAACTTGAAGCAACGGAACCCTTAAGGTTTGTATCGAGTAATGAATCCTCGAGCTGTAGTTGATTAAGTTTTTGTCCGAGCTTGAAATATCGGAACCCTTAGGTTCGAATTGACTGAAAACAAACTCTAAGTGTATTGGCCCTTAGACTCTTTGAATCGGGCCAAAATGGCCTCTAAAGGGTGGCTATTTTTTCTCTCCTTCGGCTTAAAGAGTTAATAAAAACTTCTTATGCCTTAACATGTATTTTTTTACCTATTGGGTTTTTGAGGGTTTAGTGTTGATCGAAACCCCTTTGTTTTTTGTGCCTTAGCACAAGTTTGTTTTTGGATAATTTGATACCTCTTAAAATTTTTTGAGGGCTGATTTTATCGAAGCCGTTTTGATTATTTTGCCGAGGGTAGCCTTTTTAAACTGATTTTCAAAGAATTCGAAGGCCTGTTTTTATTGCGGGATTCGGACGCCTCCGCCTTAGTTTGGCTGTAGCCTTTGGGTATGCCTCTTGGACTTATTTCCCAATAACACTTCGAACTTGTTCGAAGAGTTAGTCCCCGAGAATGATGGCCTTGGCCTTTATATCGAGGGGTGCCTCTTTGAGGTCTTATGGATTCGAGTTTAGATAATTCGAAGATGTTGATTTTCGACGGCAGTCCTCGAGTAGGGGGGTTGACCATTCGAGGTGTATTTGTACTTGGCCCTTGATACATTTTTCACAAAAATCATAAGCATGGAGCTTGTATAATAGAAATTTTTCTTCGAGGCACAAGATATTTGATAAAGAAAAATGTTTCTTTGAATAATTTATTCATGCATAATGTTTTGCCATTGAGGCTCGACTAATCCACATGGACACGGTTCATTCGACCGTTGGCCCATGACAAAGTTTCCCTATCGAGACCCTTTTGACACGACGTATTTTTCCTTGAAGATAAATCATCTGAGGATGATGCCCCTAGTATTCGAGGTCGAATGTAAGGAGACATCAAATACTCTAAGTCAGCACAAACAATGATTGCCTCACTAAAAACCTTGCAAGAAAAACTCATTTGGGATAAAAGTCGGTCAAAGGAAAAAAGAGTGCAACGCGTGCTTTGGGGTCCTAATATTTTCCTACTTGATGATAACTCCGATATTTTTGCTTGAACACCTGAAAATAAGTTAGTGAAAACCCTAAATGAAAAGGGTAGAAGGTCATACCTTAACAGTAGTATCGCTTGAAGAGTGAGATGTTCCAATTGGTCGGTAGTTGTTCGTCGTTTATCGTGCCTATCTTGTAAGATCCCTTTCCAACGATATCGATGACTTGATAGGGTCCTTCCCAATTTGGGCCGAGTTTCCCTTCAGTAGGATCTCGACTGTTGATAGTGACCCTCCTTAGGACTAAGTCCACAATTATAAAGTGGCGAAGGTTTGTTCTTCTATTATGGTATCTCTCGATTCGTTGTTTTTGTGCAGCTATTTGAAGGAGTGCGGCTTCTCATTTTTCATCCAATAGTTCGAGGCTAGTATTCATAGCCTCATGATTTTATTCTTCCGTTGCATGTCAAAATCTGGCGCTGGGTTCCCTGACTTCGACTAGAATCAGGCTTCGGAGCAGATGTCACTAGGGGCAGAGACAGAGGCCGACGAGGGGCACAAGATGCATCTAGAGCACCTACTAGAGCAGTAGTTGAGGAGCCGCCGATAGTTTCAGTTGAGGGGAAGGTACCGAAGGCGCCTGCTGTTACCCCTGGACTTTAGGAGACCTTAGCACAGTTCCTGAGAATGTTTGGTACATTGGCTCAGGCGGGGTTGATTCCGGTTGCACCAGATACTTCACATACTGGGGAGGGCTCAGACTCCCGCCGCCCACACTCCAAAGCAGCAAGATCATGTTGGTCAGGTTTCAGGAATCATGGCAGCACAGCCTGTGGTCCCAGTTCAGCCTGTGGTTAGGGCAGCAACACATGAGGAAGAACATCTTAGACTTGAGAGGTACAAGAAGTACCACCTCTTCTTACCTTCGTAGATTGGCGACAGATGATGCCCAGGGTTTCCTAGAGGAGTGTCACCACATTCTTCGTATTATGGGTATTGTGAGACGAGCGGGTTACATTTCAGCTGAGGGAGTGGCTTATCAGTGGTGGCGAGCATATGAGTTGGGTAGCGCGGTCGAGTCAGCTTCACTTACATGGGGTCAATTTTCAGAGATGTTCTTGAGAGAGTTTGTACTTAAGTCCCTCCGAGATGCATGGCGTGTGAAGTTTGAGCAGCTAGAGAGTGTGTCCGTAGATTCATTGAGGGCCTCAGACATGATATTCGGTTCAGCATGGCTCGAGAGTTAGAGTCAGATGTTTCATTTCAGCAGGTGATAGGGATTGCTCGTCGAGTTGAGGGCATGTGGGATCGTGAGAGAGATGACAGGCGGGACTATGAGAGAGATGAAATGTGGGGCTATAAGAGAGAGGACATGCGAGGCCAGGAGATATAGGACAGGGAGGCGAGGAGGCCTCATAGGCCGGAGAGATCTACTGGTCTTTCTTTCGGAGGCAGGGTACGACATGGTAGAGGTTTTGTGGGTCAGCCAGTTCAGTTTGCACTTCTGGCTTCACATAGTATTTCAGGTGCTCGTGGGTTTCAGAGTACTCGTACTGCACAGTTTCCACAGCCACATCAGCAGAGAAGTTGCTTTGAGTGTGGAGATATCAGCCACATGGTGAGAGAGTGTTCTAGACTCTGAGCAAATGTGCCACCGCGGGGTATTTAGGCGAGTAGGGGGCGCCTAAGAAGGGGAGGCCTAGCCCGATGATGTGTTTCATATAGTGGACTGGAGGCTGTTATGTCAGATGTTACCATACATGTATGTTTTGATTTGTTATAGAGTGTACCATTCGTATTTCGTTGCGGTCTTACTTATCGAGGCGAGTTCCCTATTTGTTGCTCCACAGTTTTTCATGAGTGGTAGTCGTGTCTATCATTTTTTTAATTCATTATTCAGAGTTACGAGACTAGTACTAAATTCCTGTTGTCCTTTACAATAGTCTTGATGTGATTTCCTGAGTATTTTGGTTACGAGTTGTGATTTGTTACTCTACTGGGGTGAGAGTTCAGTGAGTGTTGTGATTTTCATTGGCAGAGCTGAGTTAGTGGGAGATTTCAATTGCGGAAGCCCTGGCAGAACACTTAACTCGAGGGTTGGCCATTTTTCTTCATATTTTGAGTTTTGGACTTCGATTTTGGGAGCTTCTTCTGGGGATTTTCAAGAAAATCGATTGGGTAAGTGTTCTTCACCTAGAATCCAACGTATTCCATGATTTAATCTTCATTTCTATCATTTAAATTGTGTTTTGAGTTGAGGAAAATGTGGGTTTTTGAAGAAAATTTTCAAAATGAAAAATCACTATTTGAGGGAAGAAATGGTACCGGAATTTGGTAATTTTAGTATGGGTGAACTCGTAGCGGAATGGGTATTCGAGTTTTGTAAAATTTGTCGGGTTTCGAGGTGCGGGCTTGGGGGTCGAGATTTTGGTCGATTTTTAGATTTTGTTAAAGATCTAGACTTTATGATTCGGAATTGTTTCTTACAAGTTTTATTTGTGCTTTGAAGTTATTTTGGTTGGATTTGAGCCGTCCAGAGGTGTGTTCACCCGAAAAGTTCATTTAGAGTACCGGGGTGTCTTCTTTGAGGTAAGTATGTTGCCTAACCTTGTGTGGGGGACCTACCTCTTAGGATATTAGTCCTGTCACGACCCAAAACCTATGTGTTGTGATGGCGTCGGACACCACTGTCAGGCAAGCCAACCCCTTAATCAGTTGAAATACCTTTCTGTTTAACAATTTCGAAATCGTTACCTTTATTGCATTTCATTATCAAATAAATAAATTTCGTAATTTAAATATGGCAAGAAAACCAACTTAGTACAGAAAAGAAATACCAAGACATCCCCAGAACCCGATGTCACAAGTACATGAGCAGTTTCTAAGAATTTATACAATTATACAACTCTTGTCCGAGAAATAAATGGGACAAAGGCAATAGATATAACATGTGAGTACACAGAAAGGAGACTCCGGCAGCTGTGGAACGCCTCTGGATGAATGCAGCCCGTATAAGTCCCCAAATCGATCAGTGTACTATAAAGGTACTTGTGCAACAAAATATACAGAAAGTGTAGTATGAGTACATATACATATATGTACCCGGTGAGTATCCCGTCTAATCTCGAAGAAGTAGTGACGAGAGGTCGACTCAGTACTCACTAAGGTCCAACAGTAAATAGAAATAAACAGAATATAAGGAAAGCAGTAAACATGTAAATAATGCACCACAATTGTGAAGAGAATACAGAGTTCCTAAGTAAATATTGAAAGCAGTAACAACTCACCTGTCTCCTTTCCCCAAACATCTGTCAAATCATAAATCAGGAAAACAAAAGTACCAAACAATCATGCGCACACAGGAGTAGGACAACCGGCTGGAGTCATGAGGGAGAATAGCTATGCATTGCCGGGGATCGATCGGCCCGTACCAAGAGTGCATGCTTAACAGTAATCCTGCCTATGCACTACCGGGGATCGATCGGCCCGTACCAAGAGTGCGTCTATCAATGTAATCATATCATAGTGAAGAATAGCTACGCACTGCCGGGGATCGACCGGCCCGTACTAAGAGTGCATGCTTAATAATAATCTGCCAACGCACTGTCGGGGATCGATCGACCCGTATCAAGAGTGCGTCTATCAATGCAATCATATCATAACATAGTGTAACTTTGGACATGCACTGTCGGGGATCGATCGGCCCATACCAAGAGTGCATTATTAAATCCCTATGCACTGCCGGGGATCGACCGGCCCGTACCAAGAGTGCACTATAAATCCGCCGTGGCGTACGGCCCACTCCCATAAGAGTGAAGGAAATTACATAACGTTCGGGGGATGTAAATTGTGAAGCGACAACATGCGCACACAGGATGTAAAGTTCATCTCACCACAATTCTTTCCAATTATTAAGTAAATGAAATCTCGGGGAAACAATAATATCTTACATGAGTACAAAACTTATAAGTCATTTCTTTTCCTTTCACAATACTTTCCATAAATAATTTATTTCATATTCCTTCCCGTAAATCAATTCATTTCATAATATTTTTCCGTGAAAACAATTTCCTTCCATATTATTTTAAGATCCATAAATCTCAGAGAAACAAAACCACACAACAGGATATTATAACATACATATAATTCATTACAAGAAGTATACAGGGCACGATGTGGGGCCTAACTACCCGGACATAACAATAGTAGCCGCTACGTACGGACTCTCGTCACTGGGTACGTACGTAGCCCCAGCAAACAATTACATGTAGCATGTAGAACACCTAAGGGGACAATTCCCTCTTACAAGGTTAGAAAGGAGACTCGCCTCGCTCCGAAGATTCATCACCAGCTTTCAAGCCTCTACGACGACTAAAATGGATGCGCAATGCTCCCAAACTATCCAAATAACAATAATTCAATGAATATATACTTAATAGATCATAACCAATTCAAATTACAAAGTTCCTCAGCCCGTCTCAATGAAATGACCAAAATGCCCTCGGGCCCACGTGCCCGGACCTTGAAATTTCTTGAAGAAAATCTCTACCCGAAGCCTTACTAATTAAATTATACAATTTACTTCAAAAATTCATGCTCAAATCGTGGCAAAAGATCACATTTTCCAAATTCTAGGTTTCTTAGCAAATTTCCACATTTCCTCCCAATTTTCATATCAAATCTATGTAATAAATCTTGTATTTAACTTGAAAATAAGTAGAAACAACTTACCTTTGATGCTTGATGAAATCCCCCTTGAAATGCTCTCCAAAATCATCCAAGCCAAATGAAAGAAATGAAGAAAATGGGCCAAATTCGTGTTTAAAGAATCTGCCCATGCTTCACCGGGTTGTACCTTGCACTTGTGCTGTACAGGTTGTACATCCTATTAAAATTTTCCCTTGTTGGACACCTTCTGTTAAAACACCCATAACTTCTTGTAGAAATATCCAAATAACAAATGGTTTGAATATTTAAAAACTAGACTCGAAGGTCTTTATTTTGATAGGTTGTACACCATATAACTCCTTATATATCCCGAGATATGAGCTTCTAAAGTCAGCTCCAGGCATAAGAAAATTCTTGCGAAAACTGCTCCACCAGTCTTCTTCAATCGGTCATAATGTTTTGCACAAAACTTCAAATGACAAATGGGTTAATGTTCTGAAAACTAGATTTCAAGATATACAATTTTCATGTTTTGCAAATTTTCAGATTCCCTATAGATTATTATATATACGCTTCCAAAGTTAGCTCCTCAACGCACAATTTGCTGTCCAAAAATGCACCAGAAAACTTCTGCAATTTTTTTCCTTCTTTTTAGTCCGAAATTCATTCCGTTAACCTTCCGAAATCCACCCGAGGTCCTCGGGAACTTAACCAATTATACCAACATGTCCCAAAACATGATACGAACTCGCTCGAGGCCTCAAATCACATCAAACAACGTCGAAATCATAAATCGCTCTCCAATCCAAATCTTTAAGAACTTAGAATTTCAAACTTCTACATCCGACGCCGAAACCTATCAAATCACATCTGATTGACCTCAAATTTTGCACACAAGTCATATTCGACATTATGGACCTGCTCCAACTTTCAGAACTGGAATTTGACCCCGATATCAAAAAGTCAAACTCTCGGTCAAACTTCTCAAAAACCTTCAAATTTCTATCTTTAGCCAAATGACTTCAAAATGACCTCCGGACATCCGAATTCACTTCCGATTGCGCTCCCAACTCCAGAATCACAATATGGAGCTATTACCAGACTCGAAATCCCAAACAGACATCAATATCATTGAAATGCGCTTCAAGCCAAACTTAGGAAATTTCTTCAAAAATGCTGACTTCCACAATATACACTGAAACGCTCTCGAGTTATCCAAATCCTGATTTGGACATACGCCCAAGTCCGAAATCACCATACGAATCTGCTGGAACCTTCGGATCTTGATTCCGAGTCGTTTACTCAAAATTCCAGTCTTACTCAATTTCTTCAACTTAAGGCTTCTGAAATGAGAATTTTCCTTTCAATTTTACTCTGAACCTCCTGAATTTCAACTCAGACCATACATACAAGTCACAATACTCGAAATGAAGTTGTTCATGACTCCTAACTACTGAGCGACGCGCTGGATCTTAAAACGAACGTCGGGTCGTTACAAGTCCTCTATGTTGATTGTAGTTTGTGTACGCGAGGTGACAAGTGTGTGCTCAGACTTATTTGTGGAAAGTCCTTATTTCAGAGGCAGCGTACGACATGGTAGAGGTTTTGTGGGTCAGCCAGTTCAGTTTGCACTTCTAGCTTCACACAGTATTTCAGGTGCTCGTGGATTTCAGAGTACTCGTACTGCACAGTTTCCACAGCCACGTCAGCAGAGAAGTTGCTTTGAGTGTGGAGATATCATCAACATGGTGAGAGAGTGTTCTAGACTCCGAGTAGATGTGTCACCGCGGGGTATTCGGGCGAGTAGGGGGCGCCCAAGAAGGGGAGGCCAGACCTGATGATGTGTTTCATATAGTGGGCTGGAGCCCGTTATGCTAGATGTTATCATACAGGTATGTTTTGATTTGTTATAGAGTGTACCATTCGTATTTCGTTGCGGTCCTACTTATCGGGGCGAGTTCCCTATTTGTTGCTCCACTTATGGGTGCATTTCATGATTTGGCACTCTGTTTACGAGTTGCCCCTGTTGGGAGTTTTTCATGAGTGGTAAGCGTGCCTATCGTTGTTTTTATTCATTATTGAGAGTTACGAGACTAGTACTAAAGTCCTGTTGTCCTTTACGGTAGGCTTGATGTGATTTCCTAAGTATTTTGGTTACGAGTTATGATTTGTTACTCTACGGTGGTGAGAGTTCAGTGAGTGCTGTGATTTTTATTGGCAGAGCTAAGTTAGTGGGAGATTATATATATATATTCGATCTTTGATTTAGAGTTGAAGGCGAGATCCTCTTGATTTTATGTGATTTGATGTGTTCTAATCGGGCTGTGTACCAAGATAAAAATTATATCAGCATGGGATCCTTTTGATTTGTTCATATGCTTTAATTCTTTCCTTGTTATGTTGTTTTGCAGGTTAGTATTGATAGAGAGTTGTGCATGTTGGGTCTGGTTTGATAGTTCACTTATGTGTTTCTCTTTTCATATTCATCCATTTCCGTTTTGTGCTTCTTGAGTTTTAGCTTGCGGGGTGTGTGCCCGATGGTGTTAGTTGTGGCTTGGTGATTCGAGTGTCTAATTATGAGGTCTTCGTGTTTCTTTCATCACTATCAGTATTATAGAGGTTTGAAACAGAGTTCTATCAGATATGAGGCTAATTGTCGGGCTGGGTTAATTTTGGGCAGCTATTGTGATCAGATATGTTATTTTGGGACTATGTGTGGTGTGTTATATTGTGTGGTCATACCTTGTGGGTGTAGGCATCAGTTGACGTAACTGGTTGAGACTGATACCGGATATGGATTTAGAATCGGGTCTTTTTTTTAAATGAATAGAAGGTGATAATTTGAGGTATGAGGCTTATCGTTGGTGGTAGGAAGGCTAAATTGCAGTTGCGATGGAGTCCCCATGTTTATGTGGATTAGGGTGACGTGGGATCACCCGCGGGTGTATGTTGGAAGTGTGCGTTCAGTGATTTCTAGACTTCGAGGTGATTCTGGGCACGTTTGAGGACGAATATTTGTTTTAAGAGGGGGAGAATGTAACGAACCGTTCAGTATTTTTGAGAATTTAAGTTCCGTTCGGCTGCATAAGTTCCTGTACGGCCTCTTATGGTGATTTTGAACTTAGGTGTGCGTCCGGATTCGGATTTGGAGGTCTGTAGGGTAATTTGAGGCATTTCGGCGAAAGTTGAAAGGTTTAACCAATGGTTGACTTTGGTGATATTAGGGTCGGAACACAATTCCGAGAGTTGGAGTAGCTCCGTTATGTTATTTGGGACTTGTCTGCAAAATTTGACGTTATTACAAGTAGTTTTGATTGGTTTTGGCATGAGTTTTTGAAGTTAGAAGAATTGGAACTTCATAAGTTCGATTCATGATGCGATTCATAGTTTCGTCGTTGTTTGTTGTGATTCGAGGTCCCGAGCGCATCCGCGTTAGGTTATAGAACTTGTTGGTATGTTTTGACGGGGCCCCAGGCGTGTTCTGGTCAAGTTTTTTGAGTATTTTCCTAGTTTGAGCATATTTGGTTTTGGTGTCTCGCACCTGCGATACTTTGGAGCGCAGGTGCGGCTCCGCTTATGCGGAAGCCTGGTCGCCTCTGCGATCTTTAAGTTCTGAGTTAACCTGCTTCTGCGGATGCTGGCATGCAGGTGCGACGGCCGCTTCTACGGTTCAACGATCGCATCTGCGAGGAATCTTGCTTCTGCGGCTTTGCCTTTCATTTCAGCGTTGCCGCTGGTGCGGTCCCTAGCTGATTAGCCAAGTTCGCAAATGCGGACTATTTCTCGCAAATGCGTCTCCGCAGATGCGGTTTCTTGTCCGCATATGTGGAAGCCCTGGAAGAACACTTAAGTCGAGGGTTGGCCATTTTTCTTCATATTTTGAGTTTTGGACTTTGGTTTTGGGAGCTTCTTTTGGGGGTTTTCAAGCAAATCGATTGGGTAAGTGTTCTTCAACTAGAATCCAACGTATTCCATGATTTAATCTTCATTTCTATCATTTAAATTGTGTTTTGAGTTGAGGAAAATGTGGGTTTTTGTAGAAAAGTTTCAAAATGAAAAATCACTATTTGAGGGACAAAATGGTACCGGAATTTGGTAATTTTAGTATGGGTGAACTCGTAGCGGAATGGGTATTTGAGTTTTGTAAAATTTGTCGGGTTCCGAGGTGCAGGCCTGGGGGTCGATTTTTTGGTCGATTTTTAGATTTTGTTAAAGATCTAGACTTTATGATCCGGAATTGTTTCTTACAAGTTTTATTTCTGCTTTGAAGTTATTTTGGTTGGATTTGATCCGTCCGGAGGTTTGTTCACCCGAAAAGTTCATTTAGAGTACCGGGGTGTCTTCTTTGAGGTAAGTATGTTGCCTAACCATGTCTGGGGGAACTACCCCTTAGGATATTAGTCCTTTATTTGATTGTAGTCTGTGTACGCGAGGTGACGAGTGCGTGCTCAGACTTATTTGTGGAAAGTTTCCCTTTTAGGTATCTTAGGTCCTTATATTCACGGAGTATGAATTCTTGCTTGATATGACTGAGTTCCTAATTACTAGTTCATCTCTACCTTTTTAAATTGGAATTTCTTGCTTTTAGATTTACTCTTGTTGCCTATTTGACTCCTAGTTGACTTAACTGAATATTTTATCCTTTTTACTGTCATGCTATATCTTCATAACTGCTTATCTTTATTTGTAATTGTCATCATCTCACCCTATAATTATTTGGTCTTAATTGAGGTTATGGTTATTTTCCCACTGCTTGTCCTTAATTTAAATTGTAGAATATCCTCGTAACTGCGCAACCTTAAAGGAAGTTTAGATATCCTATACCTTAGTTGACTTGCCTTTACATAGAGTTATCAGATTCGTGTTAGTTTCTTTTTGTTGAACCGTGCATTTGGTACGACTGTTACATGTTATTACCTTCCTTGTTGAGCTCTTCTTATTATACCTAGCATCCTTTATTGTGCTTATTCCTTGTGAACTAGCCTTGCCTTTCTTGTGATCGAAGGTTCTTGAGTTGATGTATTTACCGTATCTTGTATTACTGTCATTTTTTTTGTACTTGTTGTGGTGATGCACGAGGTTTCTTTCGTGCGGTTGTTGATATGGGAATTTGCATGAGGTTTCTGTCATGCCGTGTTTTCTATTGATATTGCACATGCGGAGTGACAAAGCGAGATATGTATATGTGGGTTGCGCATGTGGCGAGACAATATGGGAACATTGTTGTGCGCATGTGGAGATATAAGGTAGGCATTCACTTTACTATTGCACACGTGGCGAGACAAGGTGGGTCGTGTTAGGGATCATTTGTGATATTTGTGTTGGCCTGGGGGCATTCCTTGTTGTTGATATTGTGTAATGGTACACTTACTGTGTGAGCTTATTCTTGTGACAATTGTGAGAAAAAATTTGTACGTGTTTCCCTTTCCTTTCCTTATGCTTATTAGTCGGTTGAATTATGTCAGGACACCTGCACAAGCATACACGTAGCTAAGCACTCTTATCAGGTTAAGGGGGATTCCTTGTTATTGTTGAGTATAGACATCCTTGTTGTACTTTCCTTATATGTGGGAAAGACTCAAATTGGTAGGTGAGTCGTCCGTGCCGTTATTAGTTGTGATGTGGGAACAAGATGCCAAATGTTAGGGTTCAGATATTGGGACCCGTGAGTTGTGATTTGTCTGAGGTTTGGTACCTCATGAAAATGACCAATAACTTGATGTAAAAGTAGTTAAAATTGCTGAGTTATTACTTGTCCTTGTTGTATATTTACATTCCGGATTTAGTTTGTGTTCCATTCACTCTTTTGTGTTATCTTTACGAACTTTTCCGCTGATACTTGCTATTCCCTTTCTTATTGAATTTACTGTATTGTTAGCCATGGTGTGAAGCCCCTATGTAAATATCATATTTTGTTGTCCTACATTTTTACTTGTCAGCCCTTAGACCAGTGGATGTATTGACTAGTCCTCGTCACTACTTCACCGAGGTTAGTCTTGATACTTACTAGGCACCGTTGTGGTGTGCTCATACTACACTTCTGCACATTTTTGTGCAGATTCCAAGTTTTTGCGTAGTCGGTCGATCGATAACTAGTAGTGCGGTTGCTATTGTGGAGACTCAAGGTAATACCGCTACCACGTTCGCGGGTTTCAGAGTCACTGTCTTATTTTGTCCATATACTGTTGTACTTATTTCTGAACAGTTGTATTTAGGAGTTATAGTGAAAATTTTCTATAAAGCTTATGACTTGTACTACCGGGTTTTGGGAAAAAGTTTAACGAATAGAGATTTCATTTCGGAAATGCTTTCAAATGTTTTTTTTGATATTATTGTTGTTATTCAGAAATGTCAGGCTTACCTAGTCCTTAAGACTAGGTGCCGTCACCATACCGAACGGAGGGGAAATTTGGGTCATGGCATCTAAATCAGCATATGACGTGATCCCAGATGAAGCCTATAACTTCTTTTTCTCTGACTTTTTCGAAGGCATTTTCTTCCACCCATTTAGAGAAGTAGCCATTCATAAACAAAATGAATTTAGCTTTACCTGGAGCCGATGGCAGAGGGACGACAATATCCATCCTCCATTTCATAAATGTCCATGGGGATATGACCAAATAAAGTTGCTTTCCGGGTTGGTGGATCATTGGTGCATACCTTTGGCACTTATCACATCTTCGAACAAACTCCTTAGTATCTTTTTCCATACTATCCCAATAGTATCCTTCTCTGATGATTTTGTGAACTAGTGATATAGCACCAGAGTGATTCCCACTAGTACCTTCATGGACTTCTCATAGAACATAATCGGTGTCACCTGGTCCCAAACATACTGCTAATGGTCCATCGAACGTCCGTCTGTATAATGTTCCATCTTCAGCCAATGTGAATCGATCAGCTCTGGTTTGTAGGGCCCTGGATTCTTTAGGTTCCGATGGGAGCTTTCCGTTTTTCAAGTATTCACTATATTTATTCCTCCAATCCCAGGTTAAGCTTGTGGAGTTTATCTCGGCTTGACCTTCTTCGATCACGGATCTCGAGAGTTGAACGACAGTCCCCGAGCTGATTTCATCCTCCTCGACTGATGACCCCAAATTTGCAAGAGCATCGGCTTCACTGTTCTGTTCTCGAGGTACATGCTGCAAGGTCCATTCTTTAAAACGGTTCAAATTCACATGCAGCTTGTCCAAATATCTTTGCATTCTAACCTGTCGAACCTCGAAGGTTTTGTTTACTTGGTTTACTGCCAGTAAGGAATCACACTTGGCTTCAATGATTCTACTCGCAAGCTTTTAACTAGTTCGAGATCTGCAATTATGGCCTTGTACTCGGCCTTATTATTAGTCAACTTAGAAGTTTTGATGGACTACCTAATAGTGTTTCCCGTGGGCGGCTTCAGAATGATGCCCAGCCCAGACCCCTTCACATTCGAAGCGCCGTCTGTGAAAAGGATCCACACCCCTGATGATGTACCTGATTTTAACAAGAGTTCCTTTTCAATTTTGGGTACGAGGGTTGGTGTGAAACAGGCCACGAAGTCTGCTAAAATTTGATACTTGATGGTCGTTCGGGGTTGATATTCGATACCGTACCCACTGATTTTAACGGCCCATTTGGCCAATCGTCCTGATAGTTCGGGATTATGCAAAACATTACGAAGTGGGTAAGTGGTTAATACACATGGGGTGACATTGAAAATATGGCTTTAGCTTCCTAAATGCGCTTATCAGTGCAAGTGCCAATTTCTCTAAGTGTGGATATCTAGTTTCTACTTCTCCTAGAGTTTGACTTACATAATAAACATGAAATTGCGTACTTTGTTCTTCTCGAACCAGGACACCACTTACCGGGATCTCTGAAACTGCCAAGTACAAGTAGGGTTTTTCATCTGCCTTTGCAGTATGAAGTAATGGTGGGCTCGAGAGGTATCTCTTCAATTTCTGTAACGCATGTTGACATTCCGGTGTCCAGGCAAATCAATTTTCTTCTTGTGTAGAGAGAAGAATCTATGGCTTCGATCCGACGATCTCGAGATGAATCGACCTAAGGCAGCTATCCGCCATGTCAGCCTTTGCACGGCTTTACTGTCGTCCACGACGGTGATGTCTTCAATAGCCTTGATTTTATCGGGGTTGATCTCGATTCCCTGATTCGACAGCATAAAGCCAAGGAACTTGCCCGATCCGACCATGAAAGCACATTTCTCGGGGTTGAGCTTCATGTTGTATATTCTTAGTATCTTGAATGTTTCCTGCAAATGTGTCAAATGGTCCTATGCGTGTAGGGATTTAACTAGCATGTCATCAATATATACTTCCATTGACTTACCTATTTTTTCTTCGAACATTTTGTTTAATAGGCGTTGGTAGGTAGCTCCTGCATTTTTGTAGCCCGAATGGCATTACATTATAACAATACGTTCCACACTTGGTGATAAATGAAGTGTTTTCTTGGTCTTCCGGGTTCATTTGAATTTGATTGTACCGGAATAGGCATCGAGAAAACTAAGGATCTCGTGGCCGGCCGTGGCGTCGATCATGCAATCGATGTTAGGCACTGGAAAAGAATCTTTGGGACATGCCTTGTTCAAATCCTTATAATCTACACACATCCTAAGTTTGTTCCCTTTTTAGGGACTACGATTACATTGGCTAACCATTCGGGATATTTCACCTCCCGAATGGACCCTATTTTGAGAAGTTTAGTTACCTCGTCCTTTATGAATGTGTGCTTTATCTCGGAATAGGGCCTTCTCTTTGTTTCACCAGTCTAAATTTTGGGTCCGGGCTTAGTCAATGTGTTGTTATCTCCGGTGGAATCCCTGTCATGTCTAAGTGGGACCAAGCAAAACAATCTCTGTTATCGATAAGAAATTGAATAAGCTTTTTCCTGAGTTCGGGGGCTAACCATGTTCCCAGGTATACCTTTCTCTTGTGCAGGTACTCGATCAATATAACCTGTTCTAGCTCTTCGATCGTTGATTTGGTAGCGTCGGAATCTTCGGGAACAACAATAGTTCGAGGGGTAAAAAAATCTTCCTCTTCTTCTTCCATATCCTACTTCTCCGATTCGGTCCAGGCTGGTGGCGGTGATTACTATTTGGCTTCATGTTTACCTTTGATGCTCGATCCCCCCAGTGTTGATAGCGCCGAGATCGGTATTACCTCATCGACTGCGAACATTTCTTTTCCAGCATGCTGCTCCCCGTACACTATGTTTACCCCGTTCGACGTCAGGAATTTCATCATTTGGTGGAGAGTCGAAGGGACAACCCTCATGTTATGGATCCAAGGCCTCCCGAGTAGGGCGTTATATCTCTTGTCTCCCTCTATTATGTGTAACTTGGTATCTTGAAGGGTTCCGACCACAGTCACCGGTAGGATAATCTCTCCTTTAGTTATCTCACTGGCCATATTAAAGTCGTTCAAGACCCGAGCTGCGAGCACGATTTGATCACGTAGGCCGAGCTACTCCACGACCCTTTATCAGATGATATTTGCCGAGCTACCTGGATCCACTAAAACTCGCTTAACTTGAACTTTATTTAATAAGATAGAAATTACCAGAGCGTCGTTGTGGGGCTGAGAAATTTCTTCTACTTCCTTGCCGTTGAATGATACGGTGCCTTCTGGCACATAATCTCGGTTTCATTTTTCCCTAGTAATTGATACCTTAGTGCGTTTGAATGTGGGTCCCTGCATAATGTCAACCCCAGTGACAATCATATGAATGACATGATGCGGCTCCTCCTGTTAATTTTTCATGTTGGCGTCCCTTTCTCTGAAATGATTCTTGGCTCGATCACTTAGGAACTCTCGAAGGTGGCCCTCATTGAATTGATGGGTTACCTCCTCTCGTAATTTCCTGCAATCCTCAGTCTTGTGACCATGCGTTCCATGATATTTACACATCACAAATTTGGGTTTCTTTGGGAAGGATTGGTCTGTATGGGTCTGGGCCACCTAGTATCTTTGATCCTTCCAATTGTCGATACAATGTCTGATGCATCGATACTAAAATTATATTCCGATAATCGAGGTGCCTCTGTGGGATCAACATACTTATCAAAACCATTTTTACTCATAAGTCCCCGAGAAGCCTGTCCTCGATCACTTCTTCGATCGTTCCGGGCAGAATCGCGTCCTTGACCACTGTTCCTGCGATCCGCGGTGTAAGGTTGATATCGGTCTTTGTTTGACCTTGGCTCCCTATCAATGTCCCTCTGATTTTAATTTTCTGGTCTGTTTGGATGTATTGAATTGGAAGGAGCTCTTAATTGGTCATCCTCGACCCAGATCTTCAACTGGTACCGATTGTGTACATCTGCCCAAGTTACAGCCCGATACTCGATCAAATTTTGCTTCAGCTGACACGATGCTATCGAAGTCCGCTCATTCAACCCCTGAGTAAAATCTTGAACGGCCCAATCATCTGTGACCGGTGGAAACACCAAGCGTTCCATTTGAAATATGGATACAAACTCCCTCAACATTTCATTATCTCCCTGTTTTACTTTGAAAAGGTCTGATTTTCTTGTCGCAACCTTTATGGCTCCGACATGTGCCTTTACAAAAGAGTCTGCTAACATGGAAAATGAGTCAATAGAATTTGGCGGTAGATTGTGGTACCAAATCATTGCTCCCTTCGATAGGGTTTCCCCGAACTTCTTCAATAAAACATATTCGATCTCATCATCTTCCAAATCGTTACCCTTGATGGCGCATGTGTATGAGGTGGCATGCTTGTTGGGATCGATGGTCCCATTATATTTAGGTATGTCTTTCATACTAAACTTCTTTGGAATGGGTTTCGGAGCCGCACTCGGAGGAAATGACTTTTTTACAAATTTCTTTGAGTCCATCCCTTTCAAGATTGCCGGTGTCCCCGGTATCTGACCAACACGGGAGTTGTATGTTTTCACTTTTTTATCATTAGCTTTGATTTTCTTCTCTCCTGACTCAATTCTTTTGATGAGCTCCTCGAGCATTTTTATTATTGCACAATCGGTCCCCGATTCGTTATCATTCGACCTCTCTGGCACTGGCTCGGTATGGCGAGTGGTTTTTGGCTCGACCCCACTCAGAGCTCTATGTTGATTTTGTAGCTGGGCAATAGCGGCTTGCTGAGCCTGTAGCATCTTGAATATCACTTGGAGGCTGACTCCTCCGTCTCCTCTACCTTGTGTACCTTGGCCACTATATCGTCTTTCTCTACGTACACTCCCTTCGAGGTCTGCGCCTAGATCCGCATTTAAAGCGACGTGAGAACTAACATCGACTGGGTTGGCAATTGGTGCTCCTCCGAGATTAGCCTGTGTCACCTCGACTCCTGAAGCAATTACATTATCTTTTCTCCCGTGAAATCTGAGGCCATTGTCAACGTGTGTGGGTGCGTTTTGTGAGTTTTACATGTTTTAACCTAAAAGCAAAGATTCTTTATAAGAACAAGCGAAAAATAGTGTGTATTTATCATAATCAGCACTGAACAATCACTATTATCCTCAGTCCCACGGTTGGTGCCAAATTGTGTACCCTCAAATTCAGATAATAATTAAACTTATATTGTGGTTTTAAGGATATGTGATTTAATCCAATACCAATTGATAAATAAGGAATTAACCAGATGAATTAGACAATAAAATAAATTAAACCAGTATGTAAGCAAAGTCTTGACCTCGATTTGGGATAGTCTCGAGGGGGAATAGTAAGAACAGTAAATGACAAAGCAACTCTAATGAACAGTAAGTGAAATAGCAAGAAAGTAATGAGTGTATGTATTGTTATCAGTGAATAATGATGATTGAAACTGAATGGGATTCCTCCTTATATAATATTGGAGTCCTAAATAAGGTACACTTCTAATTAAAGTAGGAAATAATATTAATAACTGATTAATCATCGTAGATCAATTCATTCTGAGATTCACGCCACAATCCTCGACCTATCGCGGATATCTCCGCCTTTCCATTATCAAGCTATACCGAAGTCACTTCGGAGTCTATCTCTTTCTGGTCTCGATTATTGACATCGACCTCGATCTGAAAAGAGGCTTCGATTTCGAATTCGACGTCTTAACTCTTTGAGGTGACATTCCTATCTCTATCATAGAGTGAAATTGGGTAGCCCCTACCGTATACAATCATCAAACTTATTTGAATACAAGACAATCGATTTATGTTGTATCGATCATTGAAGTAAAATTTGTAGAATTATATTTTACATATGTTGATCAGGTTTATTTAACTAAAAGACAATTAAAATCGATATATCTTGTGAAATTAAGTAGTAGTTTTTTTAAAGAGCTCTTAAATTTTGTAAGAAAATTTCTCTAGTAACCCAACACTGATTTGGATTATAACACTTAATGAAAATGGATTATACCTTCCTATACATATTTGGAACGTATTTATCAAAATTGTACTAGTTTTGCATATTACTCACCCTAGAGAATAATTAATTACAAATTATATACAATTAATTATTAGTGCCTTGAATTAAGGGATTTAGTCACATCTTTTTCCTTTTTTCTCTCCTCTCCTCTTTCCTCATTTTCGTATCCCTCATCAATTTTTCTTTCTTTATTCATCTTTCCCTCTCACCGTCTTTCTCTCACAATAAGGTAAGCTTAAAAGTTGTCTTCTGCTAATCAACCTATTGAAGTAACCTCCAGGTCATAGGAATTGAAGATTCGAATACTAATTTATCATAAAGCTTTGAATTCAAATTTGAGTTTTTAAAAATCATTATTTATTTGGATTGGGTGTTGTTGCAAACAATTGGGAATAGTTTGGAGTTTACATCTCAATTTTGAGGGCGTTTTGGTGAAGAAGAAGAAGAAGACATGACCTACAATATACTTACGAAATGTAGTAAGTTGTAGTAAAATTGTAGGTAAATTATATTCTGTTGTAGTTATATAGAATGTTGTATGAAAGTTGAAAAATAGTTGTATAATGTATGAATCGTTGTATAAAATTTGCATTTAAATTATCAATACGATCTTTTTACATAAAGTTGTTGATATGTATCAAAATTGTATTAAGAGAGTAAGTTCTGATTGGAATTTTAGAGAGGAAGAAGCACACACCACACACAAAATATATACAAATTAGATACAAAATATACAAAAGACATATTGTATAAAAATTATATCTAAGTTGTATGATATTGTTTTTGTATTTAAATGGGTAGAATAATGTATGAAAGTTGAAGATAATTTATATTAGTTGTAAATAAGTGTATATTGTATAGTTAGTTGTAATTCAATATTACATTCCAAGTCGCAATTGACAATAATTTCTTTGAGGGTCAAATTTGATTATGTAATTTGACCAAATAATGTCACAACCTCAAAACACCGGTCGTGATGGCGCCTGTCGTGGAATCAGGCAAGCCACACATTTTGTTTAAATAAGGAATTGTTTTCAGAAAATTGATGCATTTGGGGACAAAAGTGTCAATAATAATCCATTCGGAAGTTTAACATCATTAAAATACAATAAAAACCAACCCAAGATTCTAATATCACCAAGTCATGAGCTACTACGACATAAGGATGTCAAAATACAAAAATAGACAACATATTCTGAATAATAAAAATGCGACACGAAGATAAAGAGGGAGAAGAGGAGGCCGCGATCGCCAGCTACTACCTCGAAGACTCCAAAAGAAACTCTGACAGCAAATCAGCAACCACTACCGGGTCCCGATGAACCTGGATCTGCACACAAGGTGCAGGAGATAACGTGAGTACTGTTTAACCAAAAAATGAATTCTTTTGACTAAAGCTTAATTTAGGAAAAACTCGGGTTACTGATAATCGAATTAACCAAATAAAGAGTAAATAGCAATAATTTTGAGAGCAAAAGAATAAAAATAGCTTTTTAGTTCCCCCAAATCAGATGATCCTGTTTGTTACATTTTCATCCCTTTTATAGGGATGTTTTCCTAGTACAATGTTTGCATTCTTGTCATGAAGCCTATTTAATGCTTAATTATTACATTTATGAGGCGTTACAATGATGAATAGTAACTGTTATTTTAGGAGTTACATAACGTACAGGACATTGATTGCTAATCTTCGAATCGGCCCATTATTGCGTCCGGATTCGTTGTGACCGTACCTTTTCTTCTTTGAGGATCTTTCCGCGGCTAATTCCTTGCATTGACCGTACCTCTTTATCCAGTGTTCGCGTATGATATTTTAATTGGTCCATCTGGCTAGCTGAGTCATCCAAAATTTGTACACGTATGATGCTATATTTTTTACCAATACATATAGTCCCCCCACTTGCCATGTATTGAGCGTATAATACTTGGTAAGTGGATGTTCATTTATGGCAGGAATATTTTGCCACCGCTTTACCTCGAAACCTTGTATTCTTTTATGGGCGCGTGCATCGCACAGTACTTCCATTTAATGCTTCTTCCACGTGTTCATTTCTAATTGGTTCTGAAACTACCCGGCGTCTTTTAGGGCTTTTTGCGGCTGCATCAGTCCCGAAGTGATACTTTTGATTATGACCTTCCATCATTACCTTTCCAAGTTTCGACGGTTGCCATTTAGTATAAATAGTCTTCTTCCTTTCTTCTTTAGCACGAAAAACTTCTATAACTTAATCTTCTCTTTGCGAAAGAATTTCTTTCTAGATTTTATAAATATGTCTTCCTCATGCCAACCTGAAAAGGTTATTGATGTTGAAGCTCTGGCTTCTTCTTCTGCTCCGACTAGGAGTCGAAGAGGTGGCCGATTAAGGAGCCTAGGACGTACCTCTGTTAGAGGTTCTTCTTCTCCTTCCCCTGCTAGGTCGTTGTTTTCTCCGAGAGGTAGATCTTCCCATTCTATTTCTAGGAGTAAAGATGACTTTCATGAACTCAGAGTTGATGAGATCATCCCTTCGGAGATAATCTTTCCAGAAGTAAATTCTCCTATTACCGAACAAGCTCATCCTCTGGATAGTATTGAGAAATACGCTACTATCATTACTGTTGGTCACATTCCCGTTGTTCGTAGGGAGTGTTTTTGGGAGTCTACTGTTCCTGTCCTTTTGCCAAGTAGTATTCAAAGGATTACATCCTTTAAAACGGGTTTTTCTTATGTCTTCACTTACCCTTTCACATTAGGATTTCAACCTCCTGTTGATCCTGTGATCATTGAGTTTTGTCGCTTTTTTAATATTTGTTTAGGACAAGTTGGTCCCCTAGTGTGGCGTGTTGTTGCCTGTTTGAGAGTCCTGGCTTCAAAGGTTTCCGTTCCTTTTACACTTCATCATCTGCTGCACTTATATTCTCCTGCTTTATTCCGCCAGGGGTGTTTTACTCTGGTTGCTCGGAGCAATAGGGTTCTAGTAACCCCCGACGATGATAAGGACAGATATTGGTACCTTAGGTACGTAGCTGTTCCCACTGTTGTTCTAGTGGGTGAGAATAATCTTTCCTTTCCTGAGAAATGGAATCGTTCACGTAAGTACTTTGATTTGTACATGTTTTATTTGTAATAAAATTTATTTTGTGTTTATAACACCGTATCTGGTTTTTTTCTTATTTACAGCAACTATGAATGTTGTCGAGAATGTCTCCGACATCCGTGGTTAGGTAGAAAGGATGCTGACTGCTGCTCCTGCCGAGGAAAGATCCTGGAAGTATTTTTCGGCAAAGTACAAGTGGATTGTTAAGACCCATGGTAAGTAGAGTTTCTCTTGCTCCTTTCCTTGCTTGAGTTTTTATTTTTATTTTTTATATTAACTCTTTTTCCTTCTACCCGTGGGGTATCTTCATCACTTCCAAGGATGTCTTTGTCCCATGCTCAGAGTATTTTGACTAGTGCTTCGAAAAGGAAAACCCGGGATTCCCGCTCTGGAGGGGAAGATGAGGGTGAAGAAGAGAGTGCTTTAGTGCATCGGGTGAGAAGAAGGCGGATAATTTTGGACGACGAGTCTACTCCCGCGCCTCTTTCTTCCGTGTTGGCCATCAGGCCTTCTTCTTCTCGAGACCAATCTCAATCTCCATCTCGAGATCCCGCTGAGCGTCTATTTCAGGAAGGGTTTGAAATGGATCCTAATGATATTCCTTTAGCTACCATTTACCCGCATTTTGCTGCTATTTCTGCTCCCCAGGTTACTGCTGTTGTTTCTTCTTCAATTCCTATTACCTCTTCAGTTTCCCCTTCTTCTGTCTCTATTGAAGTGCCCGCGACTCTTTGGGCTCTGGCCCTTCTGTCTCTTCTGCTGCCCCTTCAGTCCCTGCTTCCATGCCTTCTATTATAGAAGAAGGGTCTTCCAGCAGGGGGATGAGAAGGGTCATGATTTAGGTTCTAGCTGGTGGTAGCCTCTTTAAGAAGATTAGCACTGGTGAGCCGGAAATGTGGCTCAAGCCCTTAATTGGTCCTGAGAAAAGAGCCAAACTTGACAGCCATGCATCTCTCACTTGGGCTAATGAGGTGGTGCACAATTCTTTGAAGGTATATACTTACTCTTTTGCACATATGTTGTTTTAATTAACAGTTTAACATTTTTAATTATTTTTGCTGTTTTTGCAGACGCACCTTATTGGTTTGGAGCTTATGAAGAGAATCTCTAACTATGAAAAAGAGTTGCAAGTGTTGCGTGGGCTGGATGATTTTAAAGCACAGTATGAAAGTCTTCAAATAGAGATGGAAGCTTTGGAAGAGGAGAGAGATACCTTAAAGGAGCAGCTGAAGATTGTCAAAGGAGAATTAGCGGTGGAGAAGGCTTCTTCCAGCCAAGCTAATAAAGATAAAGATGTTCTTGAATCTTCTTTTGCCGAACAACTGTCAAAAGCCACGGAAGAGTTCCGGTATTTGAAGGACTTACTGGGACAAAAAGAAGAATACTCTGGAGAACTCGTGCGTAATCTTTCCCAAGTCCAAGAAGATCTTCGTGGAGCTTTAGCAAAGGCCCAGAATCTGGAGGAGTAGTCGCACCTTTGAAGGCTGCCCTCGAAGCTGCTGAAGCTTAAAATGACAACTTGAAGACTGAACTTCAGGTGTGGTCGAGAGATTATAATGAGCTTGAAGAGTCAACAGTTGTCGAAGTGAGTTGGGCATATATGAATGCTCGTCATGACACGTTGATGGAGATGAGTCAAGTAAGCTTCGATCTTGATGCTGAGATTGCAAAATCTAAAGAAGCCATAGATAAGACTCAGCAAGGTCTTGACCTTTCTCCAGCTCATGAAGCAGCAGACAACTCTCCGGAAGAAGAAAATAGCTCTCCTCCTTCTCCTCAAGAATGAAGACTCTTTAGTCATTTCTGTTTTATTTTTATTGGATTGGTGTAATTACTCCCAGCTCCATCGGGAGTAAGTTTGAAATTTTTAAAGTCCCCAACTGACAACTTAGGGGCATTTAAAGAATGTACATATTACGCGGCTAAGTACTTAGTTTATTTAGCCGCTTTTATATCAATGCACTGCTTTCTTTTGAGACTTTTATGAATTTCGAGCCTTAACTCTTTTACTCAAGTCTATTGCTTTTGCTTTTGTGAGGTTTTTGTTCGTACCTCTTAGCTTTCTTTGCATAAAGATGCGTGCTTTACTTTGAACCCTTTTATGATGGGTGTAGTATAAGCTTTTTAGCCTCTGTTTATAAGAGGCTTTGTTTATGAATTAGGGCCCTTTTAATGTTTTAATGAAGAAGACGTCTCAACTTCATTGATAATGCAATAGAGTGATAGGGATTTTTCACATGTTTAAGAATGTTTTTGTGAGAGGTTTTTGCTTGAACTCTCACAACATTTTTCATGTGTTACGTTTGTCATCTAAAAACTCATGTTGCAACTGTTTTGTTTTAACAGATTTAATAATCCCTTGTATTTTATAACTGTTTTTAATAGATAACAGTTTTTTCGAGTTAATACAAGGAAGTAACTGTTTTTCATTAGTAACAGTTTTCGTAAGTATTGGGTTTTTTCCCATGACTGTTTTATTTGCAACAGTTGTAAGTACGAGAGAAATGTATTGTAATCCGTAACTGTTTTATTTGATAACAGTTTTGAGAATATATACAAGGGTTTTGATCTTTCATCCGTAACTGTTTTTATTTGAATAACAGTTTTCTACTTGAGTACAAAGATTTCGTAACTGTTTTGATTATAACAGTTTTGGCTAAGTACAATGATGATGATCTTCTGTCCCTAACTGTTTTAGATGTAACAGTTTTTTGTATAAGAGATGTACATTTCTTCTTCGTAGCTATCATTTTGCTTTCTAACCTGAACATGGTTCCAGGGTTTTCAGAGTAGGCTTTCGCAATTCTTGTGTCGGAGTCTTCAGTTCTTTTGCTCGTGTCACTTGACTTGTTGGGTGAATGGTTTTTTAGGCTTGAGCATTCTGACTTTTGGTAGTCTTTGCTTCTTCTTGGCCTTCCATATTATATAGTCCCCCAAGTGTTTGAGTATTGAAGAATGTGATCTCGAGCACTTGATTATTCCTTTCTTTTGGTCCTTTCCCTGAAAAAGGGAAATATTCCGGACTCGAAGGTATATATCTTTTAAGATGATGACTACTTAACCCTTTAAAATATCCATCAGAAAGTGTAACCCTAGACCGGGAATTATGTTTTTTCCGCGCGTCTTTGCAGGTCTAATGTCATCATTTGGTGATGGGTTAGCTTTTTGCCTATCATCTAAAAACGTTAGTAAAATTTTAAATATTCGAAGATGAAATTTAACATGTGATACCTGACCGTGGGTACTTCTTTTGCTTAGAAATAGTATTTCTTCAGGTGGATGGCATTCCAACTTGTTGGTAAAATCCTGATGTCCATGGCTTCCAATTTGTACACGCCTTTTCCTGCTATTCCTCGGATCTTATAGGGGCCTTCCCAATTAGGATTTAGTTTACCAGTTCCTGTTTCCTTTGTTGATTGGAAGATTTTTTTGAGTACAAAGTCCCCAATTTTAAAATACCTGAGGTGAGCTTTGCGGTTGTAGTATCTTTCTATGATTTGTTTTTGAGCTTCCATCCGTATTAAGGCCGCATCTCTTCATGATTCTAGTAGGTCTAGATTAGTTTGGAGTTCGACATCAGTCGTTTGTTCCTTAGTTGTCGTTACTCTAAGACTTGGTTCGCCAATTTCCACAGGTATTAATGCTTCAGAGCCATAAACAAGTGCGAAAGGACTTTCTCCCGTAGCTGATTTTGATGTAGTCCTGTATGCCCATAGTACCGCTGGTAATTCGTTAGGCCAATTGCCTTTGGCTCTGTCTAACCGTTTCTTTATATTATTGATGATGATTTTGTTCGTGGATTTTTCTTGTCCATTAGCTACGGGATGATATGGTGTTGATGTAATCCGTTTGATTTTCCAACTGTCGAAGAATTCTGTGATTTGAGAGACTATAAACTGTGGGCCATTGTCACACACGATCTCTTTTGGAATTCCAAACTGGCATATTATATTTCTCCATAAGAAACTCTTAACCTCCTTTTCCCGCACTTGTTTGAATGCTTCCGCTTCTAGCGATTTTGTGAAATAATCAGTAAGTACAAGTAGAAACCGTACCTGACCTTTAGCTGGGGGAAGAGGTCCTACTATGTCCATTCCCCATTTCATGAAGGGCCATGGTGACATAATAGAATGTAACAGTTCGGCTGGCTGATGCGTTTTATTAGCGAACCGCTGACATTTATCACATTTTGATATGAAATTTTCCGCGTCTTCTTCCATTTTCGGCCAATAATATCCTGCTCTGATTAAGGTTTTTACCAAATATCTAGCACCTGCATGATTTCCACAGTAGCCCTCATGGATTTCTTTTATCACGTATTCCGTCTGGTTGGGTCCGAGGCACTTAGCTAGGGGTCCTCAAACATTTTGCGATACAAGGTACTGTGAACTAAACAGTATCTTGTTGCTTTGCGGCGGAGCGCTTGAGCTGCCTTTTTGTCTTCAGGCACGATAACATTCTGCAAAAAATTAATAATTTTGTTTCTCCAATCCCAAGTTAGATTATTTAAAGATACCTCATTCTTGCTGTGATTTACTGTCGAATGGAAAAGATGTACGACGATAATGTTGTCTTTATTGGTTACGTCTGTAACTGCTGCAAGGTTGGCTAATGCATCTGCTTCAGCATTTTCTTCTCTAGGTATCTGTGTTATTTCCCACATTTTGAACTGTCTCATAAGTTCTCGCGCCTTCTCTAAGTACTGTTGCATTCGAGTTTCTCGAGCGATGTAAGTCCCCTGTATTTGATTTACCACCAGTTGGGAATCGCTGTTGATTTTGATTTGTTCAATTGACAACTCTCGTGCCAATTCTAAACCTGCAATAACAGCTTCATACTCTGCTTCATTGTTAGTTATTGGATAGTATTTGATTGCTTGTCTTATCTTTTCACCCGTGGGTGATATTAAGACAATACCTAATCCTGCTCTTTTATATTAGATGAGCTATCTGTAAATAGGGTCTACTGACCTGGGTTTACACCATTGAAAAGTTGCAATTCCTTCTCTACTTTGGGAGTAATATTACTGCTAAAGTCAACTATAAAGTCGGCCAATATTTGTGACTTAATTGCAGTTCTTGGTTGATATGTTATGTCATGCTCACTTAATTCTATGGCCCATTTGGCTAATCTTCCTGACAATTCTTGTTTATGTAAAATATTCCTTAAAGGATATGAAGTTACGACAGTAATTTGATGACATTGAAAATAAGGACGCAATTTTCTTGATGCCATTATTAATGCTAAAGCTAATTTTTCTAGATGTGGATATCTAGTCTCTGCATCTAATAAAGTTTTGCTTACATAATAAATGGGAGATTGTTTACCTCTTTCTTCTCTTACCAGTACTGCACTTACGGCAATTTCTGAGACAGCCAGGTAGATGTATAATCTTTCTCCTTCTTTTGGCTTTGATAGCAATGGTGGTTTTGACAAGTAGACCTTCAAGTCTTTTAAAGCCTGTTGACATTCTTCAGTCCATTCGAACTGATTTTGCTTTTTAAGAACTGCAAAGAATTTAAAGCTTTTTTCGGAAGACTTAGAAATAAATCTCCCTAGAGCTGCTATTCTTCCTGTTAATCTTTGGACTTCTTTTTTATTTCTCAAGATTTCAGGTATTTCTTCTATAGCTTTTATTTGTGCTGGATTTACCTCTATTCCTCTGTTAGACACAATGAATCCCAAAAACTTACCAAATTGTACTACGAAGGCACATTTTTCTGGGTTGAGTTTCATGTTGTACCTGCGTAAAATATCGAAAGTGATAGATAGATGTTGTAGATGATCTACTGCTTGTATTGATTTTACAAGCATATCATCGATGTAAACTCCCATTGTTTTACACAGATGCTCTTGGAACATTTTTGTCACTAATCTTTGATAAGTGGCACCTGCATTTTTTAACCCAAAAGGCATAACATTATAACAATAGGTCCCCCGGTTAGTAATGAAGGAAGTCTTTTCTTCATCCAAGGGGTCCATTTTGATTTGGTTATAACCAGAATATGCATCTAAAAAGCTTAATAATTCATGACCCGCGGTTGCATCGATCATTTGATCTATATGTGGCAAGGGAAATGAATCTTTAGGACATGCTTGATTTAAATCAGTATAATCAACACATACCCGCGATTTGCCGTTCTTTTTGGGTACCACTACGGTGTTAGCTAGCCAGTCAGGGTACTTTACCTCTCGTATCGACCCTATATTTAAAAGCTTTTGAATTTCTTTATCGATCACTTGATTCTTGAAAGATCCTTGCTTTCGTTTCTTTTATTTAATAGGTATGAACGATGGATCTTCATTTAACTTGTGAGTCATCACTTATGGTGGGATACCTATCATATCCGAATGGGACCACGCAAAACAATCTTCATTAGTTTTTAAATAATTGATAAATGTACCTTTTTGTTCTGGAGTTAGTTTTCTAACAATTTCACGCCAATGTAAAGTTTTCTTTCGGGCTTTTGTTCTGAGATGGGAACAGCCTCAAGTTCTTCAGCAGTTGTTTTGATACATTTTTCTTCTTCTGATTCATGAATGAAATCTAGCCTAGAGTCTATGTCCGTATTTTCTAGCTAATTCTTGATGTTTACAGGATTTGTTTTGTCATTATCTTCTTCCGTACCTATTAGAATATATATTTATTTGGTACGTAGCTGATCAGAAGTTTGTTCCATACCTGTTGGTTGATAAGCCTATGTTTGACAATTCGTTGTTTCTTTCGCATCTCTTTTACTGTTAAGAGATATCGAGTAATATTTCTTGAGGTTTGTTGGTCGCCCCTGATCTGCCTTATTCCCCATTTGGAAGGGAATTTTATTACTTGATGTAAAGTAGATGGAACTGCTTTCATATCATGAATCCATGGTCTTCCCAGGATGACGTTGTAAGCCATTTCTGTATCAATGACTTTGAATTTTGTATTATTGATGACTCCTTCAGCGTAAGTGTTGAGTTCAATCTCACCTTTAGTTATCACTGTTGAATTGTCAAACCCAGATATGGCTCGAACCTTTGGAATCAATGTGTTTTCTACTAGCATTTCTTCTATGACTTTCATCAAAATAATATTGACTGAACTGCCTGGATCAATCAACACCCTTTTAACGTTAGTGTCATGAATGAGTAGGGATATTATCAGCGCGTCATTGTGTGGAAGTGTTAATCCACCAAAGTCTGCGTCGTCAAAATATATTTACTCTTCGCACATTTCTTTTCGAACCCGCTTTCCGTGGGTGTTCGTGACCTTTGAAGTTAACAGGCAGATTATCCTGTTTACTTCTTCTCCTCCATGTATTACATTAACAGTCCGTTTTGGGGAAGGTGGCTTTGGTGGCTCCTACCTGTTTTTCATATATGTCTGTTTACCTTTATCACTAAACAAGTCCGTTAAATAACCCTGTTTTAATAAATGTTCTATTTCACCTTGTAAATATCTACAGTCTGTCGTTCTATGGCCGTGATCATTATGGAATTTACACCATTGATCGAGGTTCCTCCTGTTAGGGTTGGAACGCATTTCTTTAGGCCATTTAACCTTGTCTCCCATACTTCTTAATATTGAGACAAGCTCAGTGCTGCTTATATTAAAGTTATGGTGTCCAATTCGGGTAATATTCCG
>ML292588.1:9571-40695 GCA_005239495.1 Nicotiana undulata | reverse complement strand
GATCTAAATGAGGATGAGTTCATATCTCTTCCTGAAGGTTTTGTATTTTCAAACCTAGGACGTATGTCACGTCTCGAGGGTCCTAAGTAAGGATCATACCTGTTTTTACCTGACTTTTTCTCTGACTCTAGCTGCCTTGTTTTGTGATATTCTTCATCTTTTGATCGTGTGATTATATCCTCTTCAATTCTTAATTTAGTACTGTACCTGTTGTATACGTCATTCCATGTTGTGGCTGGGAATTCTCTTAGACTTTCTTTAAGTCGTCTCGTGGCTTCTGAACTTTTATCATTCAAGTTGCTTGTGAATGCCATAGCTGCCCAGTTGTTGGGCACCCTTGGTAATTGCATTCTTTCCCTTTGAAACCTGTCTACAAACTCACGAAGCTATTCTTTGTCTCCTTTCTTTATTTTAAATATATCTTCCATTCGTTTTTCAACTTTTTGTGCACCAGAATGTGCTTTTATAAATGAATCTGCAAGTTCAGCAAAAGAATTTATAGAGTTTTCAGGGAGAAGAGCATACCAGGTTAAGGCTCCTTTCGTGAGTGTTTCTCCAAATTTTTTGACAAGGACTGATTCTATTTCCTCTTTTGTCAAATCGTTGCCTTTTACTCCAGTAGTGAAAGCAGTTACGTGATCACGTGGGTCAATCGTTCCATCGTATTTAGGGACATCAGGCATTATAAACTTCTTAGGTATAAGTAGTGAGGCTGCACTTGGCTTCCAAGGTTGTTGAGAGTATCTATAAGCATCAATTCCTTTGATAATAGGTGGAACACCAGGGATTTGTTCGATGCGTTCGTTTTGTTCTTTTATCTGCTTCTGCATAGTTAACAATAAATTTTGTAATTCTGAATTACTAGTCGTACCTGGTCGTGTTTCAGGAGATGTATTGAGAGTTTCATTCCTGGTTGAATTTGTTAACTCCACTTGCAAATCTTCTACTGGAATTGCATTATTTAATGGCGGTGCCGGTGGAATTAGAGGTACTTGTGGTAATCCTCTTGCAAATTCTCGCAAAGCTTGTCCTACGTAGTCTGCAATCATTTGCCTTATTTGATCTGATTCCTCCGGTTGTTCATTATTATTACGATTGACAGCTCTTTCAGGAGATGGTTCTCTCGAAGTTCGTGGAGTTCCTCGAGGAGGAGTTGAAGATGGGGTTTCACTCCCTTGCTGGTTGTTATCGTCAATATTTCTGACATTGTTGTTGTTGAAATTCGACATGATTTTAAGGATATCGATTGGTAGTAAAACTGATGATTATCAGATTTCCGGTAACAGAACCAATTTGTTTAACCAAAAAATGAATTCTTTTGACTAAAGCTTAATTTAGGAAAAACTCGGGTTACTGATAATCGAATTAACCAAATAAAGAGTAAATAGCAATAATTTTGAGAGAAAAAGAATAAAAATAGCTTTTTAGTTCCCCCAAATCAGATGATCCTGTTTGTTATGTTTTCATCCCTTTTATAGGGATGTTTTCCTAGTACAACGTTTGTATTCTTGTCATGAAACCTATTTAATGCTTAATTATTACATTTAAGAGGCGTTACAATGATGAATAGTAACTGTTATTTTGGGAGTTACATAACGTACAGGACATTGATTGCTGATCTTCGAATCGGCCCATTATTGCGTCCGGATTCATTGTGACCGTACCTTTTCTTCTTTGAGGATCTTTCCACGGCTAATTCCATGCATTGACCGTACCTCTTTATCCAGTGTTCGCTATGATATTTTAATTGGTCCATCTGGCTGGCTGAGTCATACAAAATTTGTAAACGTATGATGCTATATTTTTTACCAATACAAGTACACCAACTCAGAAGTAACGAACCCAAACTATGGGTTGAGCGGTAGTGACGGACTAAACCTCAATAATTACAATAATCAACATATAAAATTTAGACATGTTCACAGTAATATGCCAAATATATCTCAATATGCTCTACATACCAACATATCAACAACGTGGAAATGCACATAGTGCTCACAACTTTCCCTCAGAAGTCCACTCAGTACTATATATGGCTCTCAGGCCCCGGGAAGATCCATCCTGGAATATGCATAAACACCGGTGACCGTAGTCACTCATTATTGAGGAAAAAGGCCAATCCAGCCCCACGCAGAAGATCCATATCCTGAATACAACACTCAGACAAGATCCATGTCCAGGGACGATCCATCCCTCACATATCATCAACTTCAGACAAGACCCATGTCCAGGGAAGATCCATCCCTCACATATCATCAACTTCAGACAAGATTCATGTCTAGGGAAGATCCATCCCTCAACATCAATGCGCTCACTAGGGTGTAAAGACTCCAAAGGGGCTCTTATAAGCCCAAGCTCTATATCAAGTCAATGAAGGCATGATCAGAGTATCGCTGCGGTGTGCAATCCGATCTCATAATTGTCTCAATAACAGGCTCTTGGCCTCACTCAGTCATTACTCTCCAGTCTCGCTCACATGGCTCACAGATGCATAAATCAGCCCAAAACAATGATAAATATTTATACAATTAACAATTACTGAGACTGAGGCATGAAATAATATGCTATGACAGGACTGAGTATATGAAATCAAATAACACATAATGAGACAGTAATATACAACCACTCGAGTCTCAGCATTTTTGGCGTGAAGCCTTAGCATTTGTACTTAACATGATTTCTAACATGTTCACATTTACCACATTAATAGAAGTGCGGATATCAATCCGTAATAGCTACTAGACGGTGCCATGGGATGAGCCAGGCCACAAATTACTAATGCACACCCGCACACCCGTCATTTGGCATGTGCATCACCTCAATTATATTCATATATCATATAGTTCGGGGTTTCGAACCCTCAGCCAAGTTAGGAAATGTTACTTACCTCAAAACCGGCTAAACGCCTAGCCCACAGTGCCTTTGCCTCTAGACTCGGCCTCCGAGCGCTTCAAATCTACCAAAAATAATATTTATATCATTATTACATGACAAGGAACGAAGCCCACTCAAAATTTATCAAAATTAACCAAAAATCCCGAAATTGGTAAAACCCGACCCCTAAGCCCACGTCTCGAAATTCGATAAAAAACACAACACAAGAATAATTATCCTCCCATGAGTCCATACATACCAAGAATATCAAAATCGGACCTCAAATAGCCCCTCAAATCCTCAATCAAAGGTCTCTAAATCATAAGCCCTAATTCTCAAATTTTAGGGTTTAAATCCCACTAATATCATGTCTAATTAGTTAGAAATCAACATAGAATCGAGTATTGAGTTCAAAAATCTTACCTCCAAGTGTTTCCCTTTGATTCCCTCTTCAATCCCTCTCAAAAAGCTTCAAAACCGCTCAACAATGGTGAAAAATGGACTGAAATTCGCGAATGAGGGGTTTAAATACTTCTGCCCAGATCACTATATGTGAACGCAGCCTATGCCTCGCGTTCGCGATGAACAAAATTTATCAGACACCAAAATGCCCTACGCGTTCGCGGCATAAGCCTCGCGAATGCGATGAAGAAGATCCTCTAGTTTCGCTCCCCGCTCAACTCTATGCGAATGCGAATCCTCATACACGAACGCGAAGAAGACCGCATCAACCCAGCGTGAAGGCAAACAAGAAAGCACAAAAGCAAAGAACAATCCTTGCACTGGCCAAATTACCCTTCGCGAATGCGGTGCTCCATCCGCGAACGCGAAGCACACCTGAAACAGCAGAAAAACCAGCAACACAACAAATGCAAAAATGAAGGAAACAACCCGATATCAACCCAAAACACACCCGAGGCCCTGGGGATCTCAGCAAATAGTACCAACAAGTCATATTTCATCACCCGAACTTAGTCGAAACCTCGGAACACTCAAAATAACCTCAAATCACCGAATTAATTCAAAAATTCAAGCCTAAGGATTTCCAAACTTCCAAAATTCGCCAACGATGTCGAAACCACCCAAACTATGTATGAATGACCTGAACATTTGCACACACATCCAAAATAACACTACGAACCTGTTCCAACTTCCGGAATTCCATTCCGACCCCGATAGATAATTTTTCACTGTCTACCGGAAATCACCAAAAACTCAATTTCGCCAATTCAAGCCTAACTCTACTCCGGACCTCAAAACCACATTTCGAACACGCTCCTAAGTCCCAAATAACCTAACGAAACTATCTGAACCATAAAATCCACATTCCGAGGTCGTTTACCTATGAGTCAGCTCCCGATTGACTTTTCCAACTATTAGGCCAACTTAAGAGACTAAGTGTCTCATTTCTCCCCACGAACACTCCGAACCTGAACTAATCGACCCAACAAAACATAAATAGGTTATAAAACTTGTGATAAAGCTGAAACAGGGGAAACAGGTCTAATCTCACGGAACGACCGATCGGGCCGTTACATTCTCCCCCACGTAAACATACGTTCGTCCTCGAACGTGCCTAGAGTTGTTCCAAAAACCACCAAAATTGTCGTGTAACCTACCATACACATACCTCGGGGGGTGATCCACGTCGCCCGATCCCATATAGGTCCAATAGCACAACACAACTGAAAGTTCTAAATCTAACCTGACCCATAAACCTTAGAATCAAATTTTCACTTCTATAATAATTTACAGGATCAAAATTCTACAACTATAAACTGAATAAGTCTGAACACGCTGTATCAAGACATATCCGTAACCCAAGATGAAATCATATAATATACCGCAGGCCTCAAACATTCATATCGATAACTCCTAATTACAATAGCTGCTCAAAACAACCCAATACCGGTACATAACCTCTTATCAAGTAATGCCTCACTCTAACACTTTCATATACTGCCGATGATGAAAGAAACACGCAGAAACTAATAACTATTCGTCCGATCAGCCAGTCATGGAGTTCCCCCTTCTCCAATAGGAACTATAGCAGATTTCTAAGCCAACTTCTAATATCATCCTTCCAACCATGTTGTAGTCAATTCTAATATTATGCATTCTAGGTCCAATGACGTCTTCTCATCCCACACGACCACTCTGATGACATGACACATCGATACAAGCCAAAGCCATAACATGTGCAACTCGTGCACCCAATAGCAGCATCCCACGAACTCAATTCATGGAAAAAGTTCACACGAGAGGACTATCTTGTCATTAATAATTACCATCACAACACCATGCTAAGAGCCTGGACACATCGTAAAAATCAAAACACACGAATCTGATACTACGGATCATACCTCCACATAACTCCTCTACAATGTGTGAGCCCATCCAAACATTGGTCCACATGAAATACTTCAGGCCACCTTGCTCAAAATCAATAACCATGCGCAATTCGACATCAAGTACTCCAAGTGCATTGCCATAACCGCGGGGGAATCGGACGATACCATGCCACACGAATCAGAAAGGACATAACCAATATGTCTCAATCCTGCAATACCCACTTACTTACCTTACTCAAATCCCACTATAAAGCCCAAATAAATCTGCACCATATGTGTATATAACCAACAATCACCACTCTTCGCTACATCGAAAGGTAACTCATAGATCACTCCAGAGTATGAATAAACTCAATGACAATCGAATGGTATATCCCTCAACAATAGCAATTTGGAGTCAACAATTCTGACCCAGTGCAGAACACACACCCATAATGGGCCTACTAATAACCCTAAATCAACTCTGGTCACCCACAACAGATAGATAACTCTCTGAAGGTTCACAATGACTAAATCATGGCACATACTAACATCTGACTAGCTTTGCTCGCATCCTCACAGTCCACAACCACAAAATAATCTGTTTATGAGAACTCTTAGTCTCGAAGTCCATGAAGCGCACAAATTACCATATTTGATCCCAACTTCACCGCTCGAATATATATCACATCCCTAATACTCAATCATTCAACGAGAAATACCCCTATAATTCTTCTGTGTCACCAAGCAACCTTGAATCTCAGCAGTCGATCCAACAGGAGAGCGTCGCAATACCAATGAAGCACCCTTAACTCCACACGTTTCCCCTTTTTGAAATGTATACCTTCGTCAAGCCACCCAATAGATATCATTTACTCAGTCATCTGTAACTGCCAATGCTGCCTAAGAATTTTGACCTTCCTTCCAAAACTGAACAGTGACCTCACATGTGCAAATATCAACTCTACACAACGTACCGCATACACTATGCCATCCTATGATAAATATGGGAACTTCATAACCCATTCCGAGCCACAAGCAACTACATACCCAACTAGCCAAGAACTTACATTTGATCCCATCTAGAAGCAAAATCACTATACTTCACATGCTCTTCACGCCAGTAGAAAATACACATCTCTAACCGTGGTAGAAACCATCAGAAACTATCTGAATCCCATTTGTACAACACCAAACCGTCAGAACTGAATCCTTCTAACTCAACCACGCCACGCAGGTCACCAAAACCCAAGAGCATTGCTAAGAAACACATGTAGAAACTCATTGCCTCATAACCACCCAAAGAACTAATCATATCCCTTACCATGTCGATCCGACCTACTACAAAGGTATCCTATTTATCCAATTTCTTTCTGACTTACCTTCGAATTGATACTTCTCTTTGTCATAATACCGCAATTCTTAATCTAGACTCACCACACGAGACCCAAGCATAAGACCATACAATCTAAGGCTCATAAGCCGCTGAATACTCTCTCAAATATCCCCAAAATCACCACATTCAAAATACTTACCCTGAAGAGACTTCCTGCGAATCTAAAGCCATTACCTTCACCTTCCTGATACTGATATATAAAATCCATGATAATGTAAAACTGTCACAAGTATCGACACCCTCTAATGTAGACCTCAATTTCTAGCCAAATACACATCTTGAAGATTCCCAATTATTACATCTAACCTTGAATCCACCGGAACCATTCTCGAAAGTCATCCACTCTACGTAAATCTCAGTTACCCTAATCAAGTAGACAGAACGACCTGGCCCCATTTGCACACCAACATACTAGAAAGTAATCTACACACTTGAAACAGCAAGCAAATTCATACACTGCACCCACTACACCTTTTACAATTATAACTCACTCATTCAATATACCCGTCTACCCATAAAATACACTACAACCTGTATCGAAGAGTTTCCATTACCCGAGTCACTCCAGACTCCAACTCTGCAGATCATATCTGATTCACCAATATACCTCGAACTGAGACCAACATAACACCTGCTCGTGCAATCAACTTACCATTAGCAGGCTCCCCCACTTGGATCAAAGCCATAGGTCAAGACAAACAATAGCTCATAATGCCCATACGCTATCACCGCCACAGTACCACAGTGAGATTCAACTAAATCATTCATAAGCTCGTATACAAAAATCATCTGATATCTCGAATCCTCTACAAATCTCACATACACCATTGTAATAGCCAATGCCAACTTCTATAAGCGACCTAACTCAAATTGCAACATATATCAATTACTGATAAAAGAGGACTTGCTATGAAACCACCTAAGGATCACACAACCTCAGGACACTCCGCGGAAGATAACCCTGTCTGCTTAGACTCAAACTGATATCATCTCTATACCCTTCCAAAAATCATAGCTATCATGCAATCACTATACCTTCCTACATCAAAACACAACCAATGCCTATCCTTCAGGCATCAAGATACGCGGTATAAGAACCTGAAGCTGATGGGAGAACTAACACTAGAGTTGTGGTCAAAGAAATCTTAAGCTTCTGGAAGCTCTATCCACACTCGTCTGACCACATGGATACTCTCACTGGATATCACGTGTCCCATGAATGCTACTAAACTAAGCCAAAACTTCACACTTAGAGAACTTTGCATAAATCTTCTCCTCCCTCAATCTCTGTAATACGACTCTCAAATGCTGAGTGTGCTGCTCCTGGCTACGAGAATATACCAGGATGTCATCAATGAATACAATAACGAAGGCGTATAAATACAACCGGAATACATTGTTAATCAACTACATGAACGCTACTAGGGCATTGGTCAGCCCAAAAGACATCACCATGAACTCATAACACAAAAGAAAGATACGCTTAACTCTGCAGCTAAATAACATGAGAGGTCTTCTAATACACTCACAACTCGAGGCCATATGCCAACTCCAGGCAGAAGTCAAACACTCAATAGTTCTTGCTACATATCCAGCCAATCCCTTTTTGTCACAATCAAGCAATATGAACACATCTCACCATCAATCATAATCACCATGTTGTCATCTAGTTGCTAGGTCCCATCAATAGGGATACAAACGGACATATAAGTCCCCAAACATGTGCTCACACAAACAAAATCTCGGCACTCAAGCTAGAGACAAAATCCGGCCTCAAGTCCTCTAGATTGGCCCATTATCAACATGCTCAAATCACATCTCGCACCTTACCCGTGGAATCACAAGTCGTCGATGCACAGCTGATACGAAGCGCTCACGTGCGCATTCGAATACATGAAAGGAGTTCAAAGAATTACGCTTCAGGTTGAATTAATGGATTCGCACTGCAAGAATTCAAGAATGTGAGATTTTTTTTCCTAAGGGTTCTGTAGCCTCCCGAAGATAAGTACAGAGGTCTCTGTACCAATCCGCAAGACTCTACTAAACCTGCTCATGACTGGTGAGACCTATTTAACCTAGGACTCTAATACCAACTTGTCACAACCGCAAAACACCCGGTCGTGATGACGCCTGTCGTGGAATCCGGCAAGCCACACATTTTGTTTAAATAAGAATTTGTTTTCATAATGATGCATTCGGGGAAAAAAGTGTCAATAATAATACATTCGAAAGTTTAACATCATTAAAATATAATAAAAATCAACCCCAGATTCTAGTATCACCGAGTCATGAGCTACTACTACATAAGGATGTCAAAATACAAAAATAGACAACATATTATGAGATAATAAAAATGCGATAGGAAGATAAAGAGGGAGAAGACGAGGCTGTGATCGCTAGCTGCTACCTCGAAGACTCCAAAAGAAACTCTAACAGCAAATCAACAACCACTACCAGGTCCCGATGAACCTGGATCTGCACACAAGATGCAGAGGGTAACGTGAGTACACCAACTCAGAAGTAACGAACCCAAACTATGGGCTTAGAGGTAGTGACGGTCTAAACCTCAATAATTACAATAATCAGCGTACAATATTTAGACATGTTCACAATTTATCAGAATATGCCAGATTAATCTCAATATGCTCTACATGTCAACATATTAACAGTGTGGAAATGCACAAAGTGCTCACAACTCGCCCACAGAAGTCCACTCAGTACTATATATGTCTTTCAGGCGCAGGAAAGATCCATCCCGGAATATGCATAAACACCGGTGACCGTAGTCACTCAGTACTGAGGAAAAAGGCCAATCTATCCCCACAGAGAAGATCCATCTCCGGATTACAACACTCGGACAAGATCCATGTCCAGGGACGATCCATCCCTCACATATCATCAACTTCGGACAAGATCCATGTCCAGGAAAGATCAATCCCTCACATATCATTAACTTCGGAGAGGATCCATGTCCAGGGAAGATCCATCCCTCAATATCAATGCGCTCATTGGGGGTGTAAAGACTCCGGATAGGCTCTTATAAGCCCAAGCGCTATATCAAGCCAACGAAAGCATGATCAGAGTATCGTTGTGGTATGAAGTCCGATCTCATAACTTTCTCAATAACAGGCTCTCGGCCTCACTCGCTCATTACTCTCCAGTCTCACTCACATGAATCACAAATGCATAAATCAGCCCGAAACAATGATAAATATGTATACAATTAACAATTACTAAGACTGAGGCATGAAATAATATGCTATGACAGGACTGAGTATATGAAATCAAACAATCACATAATGAGAATGTAATATACGACCACTCAGGTCTCAGCATTTTTGGCGTGAAGCCTTAGCATTTGTACTTAACATGATTTCTAACAAGTTCACATTTACCACATTAATAGAAGTGCGGATAAAAATCCGTAATAGCTACTAGACGGTTCCATGGGATGAAACAGGACACAAATTACTCGGTGCACGCCCGCACGCGTCACTTGGCATGTGAGTCACCTCAATTATAGTCATTATCATATAGTTCAATGTTTCGAACCCTCAGAACTAAGTTTGGAAACGTTACTTACCTCAAAACCGGCTAAAATCCTAGCCCACAGTGCTTTTGTCTCTAGACTCGGCCTCCGATTGCTTCAAATCTACCAAAAATAAGATTTATATCATTATTACATGCCAAGGAACGAAGCCCATTCGAAATATATAAAAATTAATCAAAAATCCCGAAATTAGTCAAACCCGACCCCCGGGCCCACGTCTCGAAATTCGATAAAAATCACATCACAAGAATCCTTATCCTCCCACGAGTCCATACATACCAAGAATATCAAAGTCGGACCTCAAATGGCCCCTCAAATCCTCAATCAAAGGTCTCTAAATCATAAGCCCTAATTCTCAAATTTTAGGGTTTAAATCCCACTAATTTCATGTCTAATTAGTTAGAAATCAACATAGAATCGAGTATTGAGTTCAAAAATCTTACCTCCAAGTGTTTCCCTTTGATTCCCTCTTCAATCCCTCTCAAAAAGCTTCAAAACCGCTCAACAATGGTGAACAATGGACTGAAATTCGCGAAGGAGAGGTTAAATACTTCTGCCCAGATCATTATATGCGAACGCGGCCTATGCCTCACATTCATGATGAACAAAATTTACCAGCCACCAAATTCCCTACGCGTTCGCGGCACAAGCCTCGCGAACGCGATGAAGAAGATCCTCCATTTCCACTCCCAGCTCAACTCTATGCGAACGCGGTTCCTCATACGCGAACTCGAAGAAAACCGCATCAACCTAGCACGAAGGCGACCAAGAAAGTGCGAACGTGAAGAACAATCCCTGCACTGGCCAAATTACCCCTCGCGAACGCGGTGCTCCATCCGCGAATGCAAAGCACACCTAAAACACCAGAAAAACCAGCAACACAGCAAATGCAAAAATGAAGGAAACAACCCGATATCAACTCGAAACACACCCGAGGCCCTGGGGATCTCAACCAATTGTACCAACAAGTCATATTTCATCACCCGAACTTAGTCGAGCCCTCGGAACACTCAAAATAACCTCAAATCACCGAATTAATCCAAAAATTCAAGTCTAAGGATTTCCAAACTTCCGAAATTCTCCAACGATGCTGAAACCATCCAAACTACGTCCGAATGACCTAAAAATTTGCACACACATACAAATTGACACTACGAACCTATTCCAACTTCTGAAATTCCATTCCGACCCCGATAGCTAATTTTCCACTGCCTACCGGAAATCGCCAAAAACTCAATTTCGCCAATTCAAGCCTAACTCTACTCTGGACCTCAAAACCACAGTCTGAATACGCTCCTAAGTCCCAAATCACCTAACGAAGCTATCCGAGTCATAAAATTCACATTCCGGGGTCGTTTACCTATGAGTCAACTCCCGGTTGACTTTTCCAACTATTAGGCCAACTTATGAGACTAAGTGTCTCATTTCTCACCACGACCATTCCGAACCCGAACCAATCGACCCAACGCACATAAATAGGTTATACAACATATGATAAAGCATAAATACGAGAAACGGGGCTAATCTCACAGAACGACCGATCGAGTCGTTACAAATAACTTGTGACTATAATTATCAAAAATGTTGATAAGTTCAAAATGTCTCTATGCCAATTCTCAGTACTTGTATTGAGTATTTCCATTTTAATAAGTAATAAGTAGCCCTATTTTCAAATTGGTTACGTGATAGACCCGTAGGCTTTCGGTGCTTATGATGTAGTTTTGATTTCCTCCGCGTTACAAAAAGTAATGCATGTTTAAGGAAATCAATTGTGTTAAGCTGATAGCATAATCAGACAAAATATTATTCATTGAAAGACATTTGCTAAAGAAGAATTTTGTGATGCTTAATTGTGTTAATATTAGAGTTAAATGCCAAGAGGTGTTGTTATGTCAAATATCACCAGTTTCTCAAATTATACATGGGGAGACAACTAGATTTTATCATCATACAACTATTTTTCAACTTTCATACAACATCCAAATAAAAAAATATATAACTACAACAGAATACAACTTTCAGCTTTCTTCTTCTTCTTCTTCTTCTTCTTCTTCTTCTTCTTCTTCGAGTTTCAATCAGAAATTCAGCAAAAATCAAGTCTAATCTTCACCAAAACACCCTCAATATTGAGATATAAACTCCAAACAATATTCCTAATTATTTGCAAAAACACTCAATCCAAACAAATAATGGTTTTTGAAACGCCAGATTCGATTTCAAAGCTTCAAAGCTTTTTAATGGCTATCAATGGTGGAGAGTCAAACAGCTTCAAGTTTTATTGATTGATAATTTTAATTTGAACACCAATTGTGAAACGTGAAAGAAAATTTCTAAGTTAAAACGATTGAAATCCATTAATGAATTCCATTAAAATACAACAAGAAAGCATAAAAACAGAGAACAACAAGTGAAGAAAATTTGGGGAAAAGAATTGAGAAGGAGAGTAGAGAGACGAGGAGAGAGAGAGAGAGAGAGAGAGAGAGAGAGACGAAGAGAGAGAGACAGAAAAAGAGTGGGCAAGTATAACTTGATATGGAAATAACTTATATTCCTTATTCGATTCTTAATATAAAAGGATACTCATTTAAAACTTATTTGTACATAATTGGTAAATTGTATATGACCATGTAATTAAATTGAAACTTGAGTAGGGAGGGTAATAATGTTTCAAATAGTATATAGGAAGGTAAAAACACCTGATGAAAATTATTAACGAAGTTAATTTTTAAACTAAAGTTTCCCTAGATCTAAAGAAAATAACATTGAAGTTACTCCATCGTTTTATTTAGGGGCGTTCAAACCAAACTGGAATACCGCAATAAATCAAAAATTCAAACCAAACCGATTAAAAAAATTCGATTAGATTTGGTTTGATTTGTGTTTGGTACTGAATAAAAAAATTCGAACCAAACTGATATATAAATATATAATTTTTTATATATATAATTTTAAGACTTTATATGAAACTTTCTTTAAAATTATCTAGAAATAGTTGAGATACTCTTATGAGATGTAATATTTAATCGAACTATGAAGTACATTTATTTTTATTTACTTTAACTAATGGGTTGTATCACTTTCTTATCTAGTGTTAATGAAATGCATCAATTATCTCTTTGTTCTTCCATATTCATATATCAAGATTTCTTATATCTTTTTTAAATTTGAAATATTATTCGATAAGTTAAATTAAATAGAACATATCATTATTTAGGTATTATATTACTTTTTATGTTTAATTTTTAAATTTGGTTAACTTAAAAACGAATCAATAAAAAATTTATTGCTAGACGACTAAGAAAATAACTATCATGTGTTACCAAAAATAAATTCCCATAAGAATATTTCAATAGATCATATGTTTCTTAAATTTTTCAATTGTTACCAAACATATATTCACTTATATATAACTTTAACAAAGTAGGATTGAAATAATAACTTTAACAAAGAAGGATTGAAATAATATTCATGTAATAAAAATTCCCGACAAAATCGAATCAATCCAAATTGATATACTTGGTTTGGTTTGATTCTAACAAAAGTTGAACCAACCCTATCCATTTAAACCCTTAGTTTAATTGTTACATTCGACCTCCGTCAAATTATATCACATTAATAATTGTGGCTTATATTTCAGCCACATCTTCCCCCTCCTCCCTTTAAATGGTTGATCATTTTCTGGTGTTAAAATACTCCACTTGTTCACTCATGCCCACTTTATGTTTTATCTATTTCAAACTAATGATATCTTCAGCTTTTAGAAAAGGAAATCATTTCAAATGTTTTTACAGAATACTGGTAAACAATTATATGGTTGTGTTCATTTGTTTTTCCTATATATACAACTATTATTATAATTCTATCAAACTTAGCTCGAACTGAGCTTCAATGGAGGTCAAAAGCTTTTGGAAAGAAGCAAGAACAAAGAAGAGAAAGCATAGAACACGTGAGTGGAGAAGAAGAAATATCAATCTGATTAATTATGGGTAGGCCCGCTTATATACAACTAGCAACAGGAATGTAAAATATCTAATATAATGTGACTACAACTGTCAAATACTGACCACTAACTAACTACTAACTGCTAACTCAACAGATACTGACTAATCTAGAAATATAAGAAATACAGGATAAACATTTAATCTCAATACCCCCCTCAAGTGGAAGTGTTGGCAACACCGCCAACTTGCCTAATACAACTGAATGTTTCACTCCGGTAAAGGCTTTGGTGAGGATGTATGCTAGTTGCTCATTTGTAGTGGCATGGTGTAGAGATATAAGTCCTTCTTGTAGTTTGTCACGCATAAAATGGCAATCAACTTCAATATGTTTAGTCCTCTCATGAAACATAGAATTTCTAGCAATGGGGAGGGCTGATTGGCTATCACAATGTACTGAAATAGGCATGGGATATGGCACATTAAGCTCATCCAATAATTTGCATAACCAAACTAACTCTCCTACTACTTACTTGAGTGATATGTACTTAGCTTCTGATGAGGATAAAGATGTGGTCTCCTGCTTTTTCGACTTCCAATTGATAGAATTGTTTCCCAGTAATACCAAATAACCACTCACTGGCCTTCTTGAATCTGGGCATGCAGCCCAATCAGAATCACATAATGCCCTTATTGTACAATCCTCATCTTTTGACATGAAGATACCTAAGGTAGGATCACCCTTCAGATATCTTAACAAGTGGAATGCAGCTTTTAAGTAAGGTTCCCTGGGTTATTTCATAAATTGACTTAAGTATTGAACACTATAAGCTATGTAGGGTCTAGTACAGATTAGAAAGTTCAACTTCCAAACTAATGTTTTGTAGTATGTAGGATCCTTCATCAATGCTCCCTCTTTGACTTTGAGCTTGACAGTGGGATCAAGAGGAGATGACAGACTGATACACCCAAGCAATCATATTCTTTTAAAAGATCAAGGGCAAATTTCCTCTGTGAAATGATGATGCCATCAGACTTGTATAATATTTCTAATCCCAAGAAGTAATGCAAATAACCCACATCTTTATTTTTGAAACTTTCATGTAGAAAACTCTTCAACTGCTCAATCTCTTGGGGATTGGTTCCTGTTAAGAGCACATCATCCACATATACTGCCACGAAGACTACTGAATCTCCTTTTTTTTATGGAACAATGAATAATCATGAAGGGAATGATTGTAATCCCTAGAGCACAAGGTTGAAGTCAACTTACAATACTATTATCTGCTAGCCTACTTCAAGTCATACAATAACTTTTTTAGTTTACAGCTCTACTATTAGACTAGGTGGAACCTCTATATATACTTCTTCATGCAAATCTCCATGGAGAAATGTATTATTCACATCAAACTGATAGATCTTCCAGCCTATTTTTACTGCAGCAACTAAAATGCTCTAATTGTTGTCATTTTCACTCCTGGGGAGAAAGTTCTGTGTAATCAATACCCATTTGTTGAGTGTAATCCTTCACAACTAGCCTGACATTGAACCTCTCAATGCTCCCATCTACTTTATGTTTGACTTTATATACCCATTTTTAGCCAATTGCGTTCTTTCCAATATGTAGGGGTACTAAGTCTCAAGTGTGATTATAATAAAAAGCTTAAAATTCTTGGGTCATTACTGATTGCCGAGCAAAGTTGATAGAAGTCTGTTCATATGAGGTTGGTGTCATGACTCGTGACGAAAATTTCTAACAAAAATCTGACTAGCATGTGTTAGTACATCAGGTGCAATGTGATTGTTGTGAGAAAATAAAGCAGAAAGAGAGGTTTGAGCAGTTGTATTTAAATCTGAATATTAATTTGGGAATTGAGACAATGTATTCTTTCAGGTGAGAGGGAACTTTAGGTTCCATGTGTGACGTTCTTAATTGTTGAGTAGGTTGTGGGCTATGAGGATGTTGTGTTAGGGAATGGTCACAAATGACTGGTGATTTGGGTGTATTGGAAGCAACAGGGGACACATGTGTAACAATATGTGAAACATGGAAAGAGCTAGGTGACATTTTATTAGGTGTGACTCTTGAAACCCCCTGAACCTCTGAAACATGGTTTGAAAAATGATCATCGGTATCATTCAAAAATACAAGATGTGGAAGTGAACTAGGTACAATAGGAAATGGATCAAAATTGGAATCAGATGAAAGTGCAAAAGGGAAAACACTCTCATGGAAGATTACATCCCTGGAAATATGTAACTTTATAGTGGTTAGACTCAATACCTAGTATCCTTTATTTTCCTAAAGGGATATCCCACAAATACATGAGGGGTTGTTCTAGGCTCAAACTTATCTCTAAGTACTTTGGGATAGTTGGATAACATAAGCAGCCAAAGCTCCTCATGTGCAAACAATCTGTCTTTCTTGGTACAAGAGTTCAAAAGGACATTTGTTTTTAAGGTAGGTAGTAGGCAATATATTTATGATATAAGTTTTAGTAAAATACATTCTACCCAATATCTAACAAGTAATTTAGACCGGAACAAATGGGCTCTTGTTGTCTCTAGTAGGCATTTGTATTTTCTTTCCACCACACCATTTTGTTGTGGTGTGTAGGAACATGTTCTCTGATGTACTATGCCTTTAGACTGAAAAAAGAGATTGGCTTCCCTACTAGTAAATTCAAGCCCATTATCTGATTCGATGGCTTTTATGGTAGTATTGAACTAGCTTTCAATCAAGGACACAAAGGATTTAATTATTTGCAGAGTGTTACTTTTGCAGGTTAGCAGATGAGCCCATATGGATCAACTATAATTATCAACCATAATTATGAAGTACTTGTAATCCTCATGAATTTCTACACAGTAAGGTACCCAAAGGTCAATATGTAACAACTCAAATATTTGTGTGGACGTGCTAGTTCTTTAAGGAAAAGGTAACTTATTTTGCATTTCCATAGGACAAATAGAACATAAGAAGGATTGTTTAGGTAAAATACTTACAGGTATGGATGATATCCCTCTTATTTTCACAAATAATACATAACTAAGTCTATTATTCCACAATAGATCCATACTATTTCCATGGAACATGTAGGAATTGACAGTAGGAAATTAGTGCACTTTATTCAATGTTGGATTATTTACAGAAGAACAAGGATTACAATGCACTCTATTGGGGCATGAGGACATAACATTTATTCAAATCACAATTAAAAGAAAAGGAAATAGAACTTTTAACTTGAGCTACCGCATCTTTGAGACATTGTGAACATAGAAGATACAAGTATCCACCTTACCAATCTCCAGAGGCTACTTCATTGAAGGGGCATGTAGTGGACAAGCATTATCAGTGAAAGAGGCAATGCTTTTTAGATTCAAAGTTAGACAATGGGCAGAAATGAGATTGTATTTAAAGGAAAGAACAAAAAGGACTTTATACAGAATGATTTCAGGGGTAAATGTCATATTCCCAATTTCAGTCACCTTTATCCTGTAACCATTAGGAAATGTAATTAAGACAGAATATGGTAAGGTTATGACATTGGTTAGTGAAGATTTATTGAATGTCATGTGGTTTGATGCACCTAGGTCTATGACCCACGTGTCAGTTCTTGATTTGAAACATTTGCATGAAAGTTTGCCGAAATCAATAGAAGTGACTTTACTTGAACATACTATCATACCTGCAAAATTTATAGCTCCAGCAATCACAACGCTTGGGCACTCACCACCATTTCCAGTATGAAAGTGTCATAGAAGGTTGACAAGTTGTCCATATTGCTCCTTAGTAAGTCTTACATTTTGACTCGCATCCTTACGACTAGGGTCATCCCCAGCCATAGAAGTTATATTAGTAGATGTTCCATGTACATTTGCCACTGGCCTCTTTCCTTTTCATTTATTTTCTATGTTGCCCTTGTAGTTTTGACTTGGATTCTGAGTGTGTTGAAAATTTTGAGGGTAACCATGCAATTTGTAGCATTTATCTTTGGTATGTTCTGGCTTTTTGCAGTAATCGCACATGGGTCGAGACCTATTATTTCCAGAATAGCTGTTGTTTGGTGAATAATTGGTTCTGAAATTATTTGATCATGTGGTGTTCACATTCAACGAGGTAGAATTCATGACGAGTTGATTACTTGGCATGATTTCCCTTTTGCTTTTCCTGCTGAACTAACAAGCAAAAAGTTTGTGCCATTGAAAGCAATGGGTTCTTCATGAGGATGCTTCCTCTGACCATAGTGCAGACCTCGTTCAACCCCATAAGAGATTGGATTAATCTCATATCTTGCTCTGCCTTATGCATGTTTTCTTTGGCTCCACAGGTGCAATGAAAGCTACATTGAGTCTTGACACTCAGAGTGCTCAATTCTTCCCACAACTTCTTCATTTTAATGTAATAAGCAGTGATGTCTATGTTTCCTTGAGACAAATCATGTCAATGGTAACTAGTTCCATCAAACAAAACTCGAACCAACATCGCACCAGGATTATCTGAAGGATACATGTAGAAAGGACTACTCGAATCAACATCATATCCTTTAATGGTAACCAGTGCAATCAATCAAAACTCGAACCAGCATCGCACCAGGATTATCTGACGGATGCATGTAGAAAGGACTACTCGAATCAACACCATATCCTTTAATTGATTCAACATTGGTTTCAACATCGAATTGTTCAATTTCACCCGTAACAACCATGATTTAGAGAACTAGGTTATTAAGTTTCTAAGGCTCAAAATAATCTGTTGAACCCTAATTTTTAGAGAATTAGACCGAAATCATAATTGAATGTGTAAATTGAGCATTTGAGAATTAGTATAGAGTAATGTTAATCTGGAATGTGAGAGAGAGAGAGAGAGAGAGAGAGAGAGAGAGAGAGAGAGAAAGAGAGAGAGAGAAAAAGAGAGAGAGAGAGAATCTGTGTGGCTCTGATACCATATCAAACTTAGCTCGAGTTGAGCTACATTGGAGGTCGAAAGCTTCTGGAAAGAAGCAAGAAAAGAGAAGAGAAAGAAGAGAACGCGTGAGTGGAGAAGAAAAAATTTCAATCTAATTAATTTTGTGTAAGTCCCCATATATACAACTAGCAACAAGGATGTAAAATATCTAATCTAATATGACTACATATGTCAAATACTAACCACTAACTAACTACTAACTAACTACTAACTACTGACTCAACACATACTGATTAATCTGGAGAGAGAAGAGATACAAGATAAATATTTAATCTCAATAAATTTAGTTCAATAGAAAAAAATTACACATGTTTCAAGTGATCTCTTAGCAAAAGATCCACTTACGAGGAGAGAATATGAAAATTTCAATAAACAATTCTCTAGATCACCTTCACACGAAGTAGGTTCGGTACTTATGAACTTCATTATTTTTCTTCTAACTCTATTTGACATCACAAATGAAATCAAGAAATCGGGCTCCCCACAAGTCTGATAAGAAATATTCCTTAATCCGTATGTCAAGATTCAAATATTAATATATGAGTAAGTCAATGATATATTTAATTCAAAGAAAAAGAAACGATATTTTTCAAATAGTTCTGTCCTATAAATCAGAGGGATAACTATATGCGTGTAAGATGAGGCCAAATGTTTATAGGTGGTTCAGTTTTGAAATTTGAACCACCAATTTTTTGGCAAAATAAAAAGGAAAACAGAACTTTACTAAGGGTGTATTCGGAGAAAGATGACTTCCCTACAAAAAGGACATAACTTTTTTTTCAAAACTCTTTTTCAATCTTTCCCACCTTATTCTCCAGCTCCACCCCACTCTCTCCCTCACCTCTACCCCCGCCCACCCCACCCCTTACCTTCCTCTAACGCCCCACTTACCCTCCCCCCTCCCAAATTTTTGCCAACCCCCTAACATCCACTTGACACTCCGTCCCCTAGCCCCCCACCTACTACCTTCCCCTAACCTTATCTATTTTGTCTCATGTAGTATTTGGTATATTTTTTAAAAAGAATTATGCTATCCAACTAAACATGGAAAAATAAGTAAGAGAATCACTTATTTTTCAAGAAAATATTTTTCAATATTTTCTACCTACCATGCACAGCCTAATAAAATTTGCTATTTATTTAACGAGGATTAAAGAGAAAAAAAACGAAAAAAGAAAAGAAAAAAGAAAACGAAATGACTAAAACAAATAAAGGCAGTCGTGATACAGGTCACAGTAGTAGTATTGTACTTACGCACGTCCACTACTTAAGCAGTTGTATTAGGAACTAACTATACATGTTAATTACTTCTTAATTCTCCATGCATATTTCACTTCCACTCCATAACTCCAATGCCTTCACATTCACCGCCACCGTCACCTTCTCCGGCATCTCCACCGCCGGAAGGTGAAACTGATATCACTTTTTCCTCACTATATTCAACAGCCACTCCTAAACCGCCGCCAACGGTCGTGAATTTTTCACTTTCACAACCAGCGCCGTCGCCAGCTCCGTTATCCGCGGACGTGGCAATAAAGCCAATATTTGAACCTATTGATTACAAAGTAGTTTTACAACCACCACCGCCGGCGATATTTACTCCTCCGTTACCGGCGCCTATTCCGGTACTTTCAACACCACCACCGCCGGTAACGGCGTTCTCGTTTCCTGCAAATGATTCGTCAACACCAGTTTCTGACGAAACCTCGCCGCCTCCGCCGCTTAAAGCTCACTCGTCGTCAAGTACATCAATCGGAGGAGTAATTGGAATTTCTGTAGGCGTCACCGGAGCTTTCTTCATTGTTGCTGTAGTAATACTTTTCGTTTGTTACAGGAATAAGATTAAAAATGGAAAATTACACGATCATGTATCTCCACGGCAAAAAGGTAAGCTTTTTTTGTATCGTACGGAGGAAAATGTTTCAATTTAAATAAATCTTCAATTTTTTTTAGTGTTTGGTTGAATATAATTAAGTCACCTGCTTATATCAATATAACAATTAAATTCTCAACAACATCAACAACAACTCAGTATACAAGTGGGGTCTGGGAGGGTATTATGTACGCAGGGTAGAGACGCCTTACCCCTACCCTAGAGTAGAGAGTTGAGAGTCTGTTTCCAATATACCCTCGGTATCCTTCCTTTCAAGAACTCTCCACCTTGCTCTTGGAGTGACTCGAACTCACAACTTCTTAATTGAAAGTGGAGGGTGTTTACCATCAAACAATCCACCTTGTCTAACAATTAAATTGTCGAATTTGTTATTATTTGAAATAAGTGATACTACAGGTAAAATTATAATATTTGAAAAAGATAACTTCCAACCTATAAATGAAGGAATTCTCCTGAAAATAACTTTATCATGCCAAATCCTCTACCGGTTTTAGGATCTCTTTATCTGTACTCATCAAGCTTTTAGTATTTTATTTACTTGCAGCTGTTTATTTCCTTTCTAGCTTGACATTTTGCAAAGAAATGTACGTCCAGAGTTGTTACTTTTTCTGGCAAACTTTTGATGTTTCAAATATAATCTGATAGTAGCTTTAGTTATATTATTATTGTCTTATGATTTAGTGGGGATACAAATTATTATTAATTCCATTTCCAGATTAAGTAATGACTTTTACCTCTAGATGCAGCTATTGAAAATTTAGTGATCCAAATTGTTAGTCTTTCCTCTTACATTTTAATAGTAGCAACTTCTAAAATTACTACTTAAAAATAGCGACTTTTGTCTCTAAATTCATCATGGCAGACAACTACTATATGCAACATACCAGAAATATATTACTTTTTTTTTAAATCAGTGTTTGGCCATAAAAATTTTAATTTTCACAATGAATTTTAGAATTTTTCGAAAATTTTAAAAACTCTAAAAAGGTATTTTTCAAAATTTTCACTCAAATCACTCACAAAAATTAAAAAATAACCCAAAATTATATTCACGTCCAACACAACTCTAATTTTCAAATATCATTTTCACCTGAAAAGAAGTTTTACCTTCTTTATTGGAATTTTACCATTCTTATGTCCAAACGCCCACTAGTAAAATAAGAGAATTACTGAAGTATTATCAAATATAAAAATGTGTCAACTTTATCTGGACTAGACCAAAAAAGACAAAACTACAAGCAACCACTATCTTAACAGTCTCTATCATGACTTGGACAGACAGTTTGTCTCATTAGATGGAGAGTTAGACGGTTTACAAAAAGGGAGGGAAGACATAAATTTTGTGGTTCTACTGTAGTATTATGTAAGGCCCCTCCCATTAATAATTTAAAAGAAGTTGAAGGGTTTAATTAAACGGTACTTTTAAAACCAAAGTTATCATTTCCAGAAATGTGACTTTTGGTACATTAATCTCCTAAATGGAAATTTCACTTCTAAACAGCTATAATGCTTAAATATTGTTTAGACAGGCTCCTTTGCTTAGATTTGGTTGCATGGATTTCAAATTGCATTTTGTAGAACGGAGTTTAAATTGTTTAAAGTACAAATATTGGCAGCTTAATCTATCAGCATGTGCTCAAAATTGTTGTTAATCACTAAGAATTATGAGTTCAATTTGGTATTTTCAGTTGCTAATTGTTTCGACTGATTCATCAGATGACTTGTACCATGATCTGCGTCAAAGTTTTAAACAGCATAATGCAGCAAATGGTTCTCCTGTTTCCCCCAAGCAAGTGATACCCTTCCTCCCACTTCACTGCTTTGACAACAATGCTCATTCCAATTCCAATAATTTAGATGTTGAAACTCGTTTTTCACCAAATGACCACATAGTGGACTTAGCTGTTTCGGGTGGCAATTTCACATATGAAGAGTTGTGGTCAGCAACTAGTGGATTCTCTACGTCCAACCTTCTAGGTGAAGGTGGATTTGGGTATGTGCACAAAGGAGTCCTTCCTACAGGAAGAGAGATAGCAGTTAAACAGTTGAAGGTTGGTAGCCATCAAGGGGAACGTGAATTTCAAGCAGAAGTAGAGACTATCAGCCGAGTCCATCATAAACATCTAGTTTCTTTGGTTGGATACTGCATGACTGGAGTAAAGAGGTTGCTTGTTTATGAATTCGTTCCCAACAGGACTTTAGAATATCATTTACATGGTATGTTCTTTTTTCCTCAATTCTCAAAGTTTTGTATCAGTGGTCAATAAGATTTTGCGACCAGTTAAATTCATTATCTGAATTCTGCTAATGTTGTACCCCAACAGATTAATTAGAAGAAGCATAAAGCCCTACTATGATATGACGATTAAGGCTAAAAATAACTCTACCTTAATGTGACTTCCTTACTCCATCTTTCTTTGTACTGCTCTTTCAAAGCTTGTTAGTTACACCTCAAGAGCTAAAAGGTCTGCAACAAATGGGCAATCTTTAAGGGGGTACTTAACCAAGCCTCGTAAGTAGATTCCTTGGTGGTCTATGCCTATATCACACAAAGGTGGCCTAGACCTTCACAAAACCATGCTTTAGAATGAGAAGATAAAAGAAGAGCTTGCAAATCCATGCTACTTCTATGTTCTGAAGCCCTTATAATCTTGCATGTTAAAGCACTGCTATTCTATGCTTTTGGGAAGACAATCTTCAGCTTTCCTTGCAGTTCAATAATAATTCTCCACATACTTTTCAGATTTTACTTAAAATTGGTTAATCCTTGTATCAGTCCCTTGTTTTTTTCAACAGTTGGTTGCCATCTATACCCTTATGGTTTATACTAACACTCTTCATGTGAGATACGTTTGATGAACCATCCTCCATGGATGCCATGCTGTAGATGTGCTATCTTTTTCATTAGCAGTTTTAAGGTTTAGTTTAGAGGCTAAAGAATGTTCCTATTCATCTTGATGCATGTTTTTATCTTTAAACTTCTATTTTACGGAAATGCTCTTGTATCATTTCACTTCTTTAATCACTTCTACATATCAAATTTAATAGAGTCCATTGGTTCCTCTGATATAAACGTCCTTTTACCAAGCTTCACCCTTAAAACAAATTGAATGGTATACAGGGGCAGCACAGTCCTTTATGGAATGGGCATCTAGAATAAAAATTGCTATCGGGTCAGCCAAAGGATTGGCATATCTGCATGAAGATTGTGAGTGCCCTCTCTGTCTCTGCCTTGGCCTCCTATGTTGTTCCTAATTTGCATGTTTTTCTGTTAGTTGATTAGAGGTGTACAAAGGGGTAAATACGTGGTTTGGATGCTTTTTACCTTTACCAATTTTTATTTTATTTTATGGAATTCACCTTTAGCAATTTATTATCAACTTAATGTTTTAACATGTTTACCAAGGAAATTCTTCTCTGAGTGCTTGTAGACTGTGGCTAGTTGGGTGGCATAAATGGTTTTATAGTCATTACATCTTTATCTTCAGCTTTCCTCCTGTAAAAGATGTAAATCTAATTTTCACTCTCCCAATAGATACCATTGGTTCTCACTTCTAAAATACTATCAGTTCTGAATCTCTTCAAGGTTTGACGTCTGGATACCTAGGTTTTATGGCCTGCTGATGGGTAGAAGAAACCCATCATAATTCTTATTTTGTCAAAGATATCACAGGAATATGTATTGCCATATTGGAGAAACTGTACTCACTCCATCTCACCCTGTGTCATGTTTCCTTCTGTAATGTCCCAGAATAATTGACACATTTATATACAATGACTTGTGGGACTGGGTCATTGACTCGTTATTGTTGTTGTTGTATACAGGGGCGGATTTAGGGGCGCAAGGGGGTTCACCCGAACCCCCTTCGCCGAAAAATTACACTGTATATATAAGGAAAAATCTGTTTTTTACCTCTATATATTAAGTTTTGAACCCCCTTGACACAACCCAAAAGTGTAGCTTAGTGGTCAAGGGGGTTCAAAATCTTTGTAAGGTCGTAGGTTCAATTCTCACTAGCTACATTTTTTTACATTTTTTTTCTCTTTGAACCCCCTTCGCGGAGATCCTGCCTACGCCACTGGTTGTATATACAATGACTTCATAGTTTTTTGGTCTGTTCATAATTTAAGTAACTCAATGTCCTCAAACAATAGAAATTTAGCTACATTTTTTCCTGTCAAATATGAAAATACATATTATAGTATAATTTCTCCTACCAACTACCAAGTTAATATAAAATTCAATCTATCTCTGTGCTTTGTCAAGTGGTCATGAATAACATGAAATGGTGGGACAGTTCGATTATGGTTGCTTAAATTAACTTACGTGGAATAAATATCACTTCTTTTGGTTTAGCAATCACATGTAATATTGGTTTGAAGATACGAACTTATGGCTGCAGGTAACCCCACTATCATTCATCGTGATATCAAAGCAGCTAATATTCTTCTTGATTCTAACTTTGAAGCTAAGGTAACTTTGTATTACAATTTCTGGTATTGCCACTATGTTTTCTGTTCTATTGTTACTGTCAAAAAATGGTCAGGCTGCATTCTTCTATCGACAACTGGCTTCTGAGTGCACCTAGAATCGGCTGTTGATGTAAATGTTTTTTGCTCTTGAATATTAAAATTTATATGATGAGACTAATCTGACCCAAATGAGCATCTACACAGCTGTAACATTCAACTGCATTATTGATTCTTCTTTTGTTTCTTTTATCTTTTTTCATGTGACGACAAAGTATGTATATTTCCTCATAAGTTCATTAACATGGATGGAAAACTTTGATTTGTATCCAGGTTGCTGACTTTGGACTTGCCAAGTTCTTATCTGATTCAAACCATCATATTAGTCATGTCTCCACTAGAGTGGTGGGAACTTTCGGGTGAGTTTCATTGACCCTGTATCTGCTACAATGAATAAAATGATCTGACAAGATCAGCATAGAAAAAGCAAAATTATCACTATGTACTGGTGACAAGTCTGTACTACGATTATTAAGTAAAAACCTTGTCCTACGTTACTAGCACTCGTTCAATTTGCTGAACCTGATACTTAGCATAGGCTATGCCCTTCCTATAATTTCGGTGTTGCTGTCACTTTGTTTCCATTTAACTTGCAAACTGATATCACAATCAGATACAAACAGAAAATTGAGCTAGAATAGGACTCTCAAATCTGGGAAATTGCAAAGATATTGATGAATTGGATGACCTTGATTTATGGTCAACCTGCTCATGATGCAGTAATTCCTCTCAGCGTAACAACAGAGGTTTTCCTGCCACTCTGAAGATAAAATTTTGGAGAGAGTGCATAGAACTTTACCATTGTTTTTTTTTTGATTTGATAACGTTTGTATATATTAATAAAGTCAGTACATAGGTTGTACTGAAAACCATATTTACAGGTAAATGCTAACTATATGTGCTAGTGTGCAATCCTAGCAAGATCCTAGTATGTTTAAGATTGACGGTGTATCTTCTGTGTAAATCTGTTTACACCAAACACAAAAAAGAAGAATACAATTGAGTTTAATCTTCTGCACTGAGTTGCCTATGTCTTCAAAACATCTAGCATTCCTTTCTTTCCAAACTGTCCACCAGATGCATGCTGGGACAGTCTTCCATCTATCTCTGTTAGTTGCTTATTGTTTTCACGTGTATGATAGTCTTGGGATTCTTAGATCTCACTTTTGCCTTGGTTTTCCCTTACTAGCCAGCGTCTTGCAGGTATCTGGCCCCAGAGTATGCACAGAGTGGAAAGGCCTCAGATAAGTCGGACATCTTCTCATTTGGGGTCATGCTTCTGGAGTTAATTACTGGGCGTCCGCCTATAATCTCAACTGAATCTTCTGCATGCAGCAGTTTGGTCATCTGGGTATGTGAAATGCTCCATATTCTTGATTTCTATTCAGCATTCTTAAGTGCCTAACACACTTTCGTGCAATTAGATGGATGAGTAAAAAGTTTATGCGCAACTTCATAACTTGTTAGATAACATAATGCTGAAACTTACTTTCTGTCTACCGTGTGCCTTGCGGTAAACTTTCATATCCTCAATATGGAATGGCATTCATCTTGCTATATTCTTATCCTAAACAAGCTATCGACTGTATTTTTCCAAGGCACCGGTGCCATAAGTTTGCCTTTCTAAATATCTCTGGATCCTTTGGAAGGTCTATCATTGGTGGTTTTAGACGCAACTGGGTATTCTTTTCCTTCCTTTTTTCCCCTTTTTTGTGAGTGATAAAGGTCAATAAAATTTATCGATGGCAGCAGTCAGTATCACTTGAAATCAGCCTCTAACAGAAAAGAAGAAAACATAATCACGGAAAAGCCTCTGCCTTAAAATCACAAATTTTCCTTGTACGAAAGAGATGAGCAAATCCAAAGGACCTAGTGTTCTTTCAAAATTTCATCACTGTCAAGCCAAACGCAAAAAATTACAAGGCCTTCATAGAAGAAATCGGAAGAACTTTGTCATCCTTGTACCAAAAAGATTTGGCTTTGGACACCCCCTTTGAGTATGGAACCTATCTCAAATTTTTCTGTTGCATCTCTTGCAACTACTATTAGATTGTCGAAAATCCCAGTCTTTCCTTAAAGCATGGAGTTTACCATGAATCCATAATCATGACATCTATCTTTTTAACCATTTTTATAGGTAAATTTTGAGATATGGAGTTCCTAGAATTATTTTGTTGATCCCAACAGGATTATTATTGTTAATGCTGCTTAAATCCCTCAATTCATCAGAATTAATTACGTAAGTTAATTCTAAATTGGGTTCAGGAAGAAGGATTTCATTGGAAGCTTCTTGCATGTGGCTTCCTCACCGGCTCACAGACAGAATTAATTAAGTCATTTTAGCATCTAAAATCAGAAATACCTTTACAACCCTGCAAGGAGAGTATTTTTGTTGATTTCATTATCAATTTTTTTGTATTAGGAACCATTCTGATATATATCCAATATAACCAATTAACAGTAACTTCTGTTTCTGGTTTTCTTATTCATGGTTTTTGCTGTAGTTATTTCTGAACGTCATTATTAACTAGCTTTCAATTAATTAACTTCATCAGCATGTTGGTGTTTCATGGGAAAATAACGAAATATATTGGTAACTAGAAGCACTCTAGGCCTCTGCTACATGTACTTTTAAAGATATGCATACCAATACCATTGTTGTCAACTCTTTTCACTCTTCTCTTGTAGTAAGTACATTTATACATAGCTAGCATAAGAAGATAATTATATGCAGGCAAGGCCTTTGCTTAGAAGAGCATTGGAAGATGGAAAATTCAACTCTCTAGTGGATCCATGTCTAGGACAAAATTACAACGGTGAAGAGATGGCTAACATGGTTGCTTGTGCTGCTGCTTGTGTACGCCATTCATCATGGAAAAGACCCCGGATGAGTCAGGTAACTATATCTTCTTCTTTTCAATTCTCTTTTCTGTGATGCTGGTGGACTTCTTCACAGAAGTTTATAGACCTATACTTTGCTCCTTATTTATTGCTTTATGCACAATCTAAAATAAAGGCTAAAGACGGTATACAAATTTCTTCAGGTAGTTCGGGCGTTAGAAGGTGAAGCTTCTCTCCTGGACCTTGATGAGGAAAATAGACCAGGACAGAGTACAGTTTTTGACTTTGATTCTGATGGAAGAATATTTTTTGATAATTTAAGCAAATCCAGCACAGCATTGGGAAGTCAAAAGAAATGGTAATACCAGTACATATGGTTGTAACCACAATATGGGGCTTTCAATTCATGACAGTAAATCATTTGAAGATGAAGTAGGATAAATGTAGTTCTTTTTCTTCCTCTATATCTTTTCTTCTCACTGGTGTAGATAGATCGAGGGTGATTGAGGAAAAAATTATGGTATTACCATCAAAGTTGTCTCACGGTAACGAAATTGCTCTAGAGGATTGATCATTTATACTTATTTGAAAGCGACAAATATTGAGGGGGGGGGGGGGGGGGGGGGGGGGGGAGGAATCAGCATGAGATATTCAGTATAATACCAAGTAAATGCTTTGTGTACTCAATAGATACATGTACCTCTTTCTTTTCTTCATCCCTTGTGGAGTATGAAAAAGAATTCTTGTGTTATAGCCGTTTTCAGTGACAATGAGAGGGAGGGATATCCATTTCGTAACTTGTCCTCTAGGTGGTAATTGAATAGAATAGACTAGATATGGATATCTAACGTAGATTAGAAGAAAAATGGATATTTACAATGGATCCAGACTTTTTGCTGGATTTTCAGCTTAGTAGTTAACAAATCAACGTAAATTAGAAATCCAGACTTAAATCCCAAATGTGGTTATATATCTAGTATTCCTGCTGCTCTGTTTCGTGTAGGTTAGAGATATACTTTAAACTTACTAGCACTATATAAATGTTGATAATATAATTGTTCGACCAAAAAGTTTTTAAGCCTTTTTGCTAAACTAAATTAAATGATAAGAAGCAGGACAAATCCTAGCCAATGATAATTAACTCTAGATCAAAAGATTATAAGCGAGAAAAAGTTAATATGATTGGACTTAAGAATCGATTATGACCTCGATTGAGGCCCATGATATAAAATGAGATAATATTTTGAACAACACTACATCATAGTACAAAGTAAAGGAAGGAAAAGGTTCACCAATCCACCGACGAGATAGATCTTCATTTATTCAGTAAAGATGATTACAGATGAACACCAGGGTTCTGAGCTTTTCCTCCTTCGTAAAACAAGGTCTCAGGCCCAAAGCTTTTTGTGAGTGAAGATGTGTGTGTCATTGAACCAAAAAAGTCCCCCCCTAAGTCTGTTGACCATGTTTTGGATTGACCCTCTGAAATGCCATAGTATCTACTTCGCCGTGTAGGCCTTCTGAATGTACGACCTCGGCTATAGCCAAACCACTCGTCGTCATATCGCCTAAAAAATGTGACGTCAGCTTACTCGACTCCTTGTCCATCCTTCTTATGCGAACTTCTTTTGATCAGATTTTGACCCATACAATTAGTCCATCCGCCTGTTGGGGTCGTCTTTGGGAGAGCTCGATGGGCAGACCTTGCCAGTTCGAAAGTTGAGAAATCTGAGCACCTCGGTCAATGGGCGAATACTCTATGGCGAGATAACAATGTGACGCTTCGAGAGATGCACTAGACCTTTTACGTCAGTTTGAAATGTCATTAATTCGCCATGCGTCATTATGGCGCACGCTCTCTGTACGTCGCGTCGTTTCCCCTACCCCTTCCGTTTTTTTTAAAATGGCGGCGTTTGGTTTTCCTGCTCATAATACCTGTATCTTTATAAATATGGGAGAACTTTTCATTTGGATACTGTGTTTCCCCATTGATCAAAAAATTTCAAACTTCTTCTGCTCTTCTCTGTTCTTATACCTTCCTCTCTTTTCTCCTGAAACCCCTCATCGTCATTACCCACTTTTCCTTAGCATTCTCAATCTATGCAACCAAGGAAGGGATGGCTAGTGCGCCCTCTAACTCAGATAGAGATGCCGGTTCACTTGTGCCAGAAACCGATACACATTCTCATGAAGAGGGGGCAATCATGGCGGAAGATGAGAATTTTCCAATCGTAGATGAGATAGTTCCATGTTTGGGGAAGGCCCAGACCGATTTCAAGAGCTTTCCCGTCGACGAGCTCGAACCCGTCATTTTCGAGATGGATGCTGCGACGCTTTCAGCGCTCAAGACTAAATGGAGGATTCCCAACCATATCGAACTTATTCCAGCGGCGAATGACGTAGTGTAGATACACCGTCCGGGATATTCTGCGTTTTATGCGTACTCTTTCATCATCGGGTACACGCTTCCTCTTCCTTCCTTGGCGGAGGACTTTTGCCACTACTATAAGGTTAATATGGTTGGACATAAGAATCAGTTATGACCTCGATTGAGGACCATGATATAAAATGAGATAATATTTTGAACAATATTACATCATAATGCAAAGTAAAGGAAGGAAAAGGTTCACCAATCCATCAACGAGATAGATCTTCATTTATTCAGTAAAGATGATTACAGATAAGATGATTACAGATGAGCATCGAGGTTCTGAGCTTTTCCTCCTTTGTAAAACAGGCTCTCAGGCCCAAAGCTTTTTGTGAGTGAAGATGTGTGTGTCAAAGTCCCACCCCCCCCCCCCC
>ML292587.1:16408-87040 GCA_005239495.1 Nicotiana undulata | reverse complement strand
TGTCATACGAGGTTGAGCCAGTAGCTATTTTAGCTCGTGAGGTCAGAAAGATGAGATCTAAGGGGATAGCATCAGTGAAGGTGCAATGGAGAGGTCAGCCAGTGGAGGAAGATACTTGGGAGACCGAGCGGGAAATGCAGATCAAGTATCCTCATTTGTTTGAGGCTCCAGGTATGTCTCTAGACTCGTTCGAGGACGAACGTTTGTTTAAGAGAGGGAGAATGTAACGACCCGGTCTGTCGTTACGTAAAACCTGCATTATAACTGTTGTTAGTGGCTTATTATATATTGGTTATTCTATTATTAATGTGTTAGAGTTGATAGGCTTGAAATCGAAATGGTTAAATGAGAATTTAGTCACTTAGTCCTTAAGAACAACCTTAAAGTGGGAAAAGTCAACTAAGAGTTGACTTATTGGTAAATGACCTCGGAATGCGGATTTTATGGCTCGGATAGCTTCGTTAGGTGATTTGGGACTTAGGAGTGTGTTCAGAATAATTTTGTGATGTCCGGTGTAGAATTAGGCTTGAATTGGTGAAAGTTAGTTTATTTGGCGATTCCGGTCGGCAGTGGAAAATAGGCTATCGGGGTCGGAATGGAATTCCGACAGTTGGAACAAGTTCGTAATGTCCTTTTGGACTTGTCTGCAAAATTTCAGGTCAATCGGAGTTGATTTGGATAGTTTCGGCATCATTGGTGAATTTTAGAAATATCAAAGTTCATAGGCTTGAATCCGATGCAAATTTGGAGTTTTGATGTTAGTTTTGGTGTTTTGAGAGTGAAACTAAGTTTGAATGATGTTATGGGATATGTTGGTAAGTTTGGTTGGGGTCCCGAGGGGCTCGGGATTGATTTCGGCTAGCATAGTTCTACGATAGGCGCCATCACGACCTGTTAGGATTTGGGGTCGTGACACTGAACAGATCCAATCTCTGAAAAATACTGATTTCTCCAAGCTCTCCCTCATAGACGCTCTATAATTATCGAGTGGAAGTTTTGCTTGACTTAAAGCACTCTCTGATGCCACTGTTGAAGCTTGAATAGTTAAAATGTCTCGGGCCATCCTTGAAAGAACCGAAAAGTATTTTTCGTTGTACTTCCACCATTGCAAAACATTAAAGGAGTCGTCGAGATTCACTTCCTCAATTTGATGCAACAAATAAACTTCAAGCTCATTTAGTTGTGAAAAATCATTACTACTAGAACCAAAAGAACCCCTAAATCCTGCCCAAGCACTAAGTGCTCTTACTCTTGCAGTTCTTTTAGATGATTGAGAATCAGAAGAAGAAGGAGTTGGAACATTCGTTCTAGCATGATTTAATGCAACTTGATAAGCATTATAAATAGTTTGACCATTTATTCTAGTTTATTGCTTCCGGAAGTTTAGGCAACTCATCATCTTCAAGTGCTAAACCATTATACACAGTTTTATAGGAACTTACGGGTAGGGCATTTTCGGGGACTATCCCGCTTCCCATTACTCAATAGGGAAATTCCTCGCACATAATTAAGGGAGGAACTCCTAATTTCATACAAGATTTAACAAAGCAACAACACCATAAATAGGGGGAATAGAGAAAGAACATTTTTCAAAAAAAATTCTCATAAAATCAATTGCAACTTCATAAATTTCCCCACTCTTTGAAAAATGAGCAAACAAATTTGCAAGTTCTGCAATATAAACTATACAATTAGAAATCGTAGGATAATATTGCCCAGAAAATTCATTTGTAGCAATATGAAATTTTTCTAAAAAAAATCAACAAGCATTTTAACATTAGCCCAATCTCCATTCGTAAGGTGCTCTTCATCATCACTTACATGTGCTTTAAATGTTGAGTTTATATATGGAGTTTCTATATTTATATGCAACAACCAAACTTTCATACATGTAATTCCATCTCGTTGGACAAGATTTAGGAACCTTTCTTTCTCTTATGCCACATTCATCGAATCTTTTAAGATATTCTCTAAGTCTACTGATAATAGGCTACATTCACATAGTTTAGCGTATATTTATACTCTAACTTAATGATGCTTCACTGTCTTAAGTGGGTTAAATGATGATATATTGGCTCTAATGGTGATTTTTGTATTTTACAGGAGTACAATACACTAATGAGTACTTATGATGGTGATCCGGGCGAAATTGAAGATGAACAGACCTATGAGATGATTTATGGGTAATTTGAAGGCTGAAGACGGGTTGGACAGTAGAAAACCCCATTAGCGCGGGCTGTAGCGCGACATTAGCGCGCCTGTGCTAGTCCAGATTCCCTGAGGCGGTGTATAACTCCACTAGCGCGGGCTGTTAGCGCGTGACTAGCGCGCACGCGCTAGTCCAGGCGTAAAAAATAAAAGCTGAGGGTTATTTTTGGAAGTTCAAGGCCAATCCACTCAACCTATAAAAGGTCCTACTCGTCCAAAGGAGTAGTTTATCAAGGTTTAGAGTTTAGAACAAGAAAAGCAAAGGCAAGAGGCAAGGAGGGCAATTGGGCATCAATCCATATCTCCTTCTTTTGTGATTTGTACCTTTGCTCATGAATTCCTTTGTAGTTTTAATCATTGTTATGAGTAGCTAACTTTTCTAATCTAAGGTTTTGGTGGAACCCGTTGGGGGATGAACTTATTGTGATATTAATACAATTTTGGTTGGTTGTTAATCTTTATTTGTTCAACTACGTTCTTGATGTAGTTGATTGAAGGGCCCTCAATTAGCTGTGCCTATTCATTATGTATCTACTTGAGAGAGAGTGCATATTTAGGTAGTTGTTTGAATAACATCACTCCCGGAGTATAGGCGAGAGTCATAACAGAGGGTTTAGAGGTTGGATTAGAGATAACAATACCTCGAGTGCAATCTAAAGTGAACTGTAATGCAATCTAGCTAGCGTAACTTGAGAGAGTGCGTCTAGTAAATTATCATAATTACTTGAGAGAGATTTATGGTAACTGGAGTGTTCATGATTGATAGAGACAACTAAATCAAAACTATAGGAAATACACAAGAAGGAATTTCACCAACGGGGGAAACCATAACCTTAGACCTTTATTCCAATTGTTTACACCTTATTGTTAGTTAAGCTTTAGTTTATTATTTTTGTTCAGCTGTAGTTGTAAAAACACCACCAAGTGATATTCACAACGTTTGAGAAAGTTGATTATTGAGAATTTAGTAATCTATAACAAAATTTGATACGTTAATTCCCCGTGGAATTCGACTCTGGCAAAATACCCGGATTATATTTGCAACGCCCGCTTAGTCTTTTATTTGACATAGTTGAGCGTGATAAAATTTTGGCGTCGTCGCCGGGGAATTAACGGTATTATCAAGTGTAGTTGAAGGAAAATACGAAAATTCCTAAGTATAGTCAATTTTCTTTGATTTCACACATATATTGAATTTCTAATGTTTGCTCAACCGGTGGTACATGTGCATGCCTAGAAACTCTTCGAGAACTGGTGATGGATTTGAAGCCTTGCCATACCCCGAAAAAGTTTTCAAGGCCTTGAACAGGGCCAATCGGAGAAGCAAACAACAACCACACATTGAACACATAGAACTAGACATGGCAGAGCTGAACGACAGAAACAACATTAATGTCGGGGATGGTGTGGTCGACCCAGATGCACAGATTGCAGGCCTGAGGTACCCGTTGTAACTGAGGCGCCATTATACAACTGGACACAACCCACAGCTGACAACTTGGCAACCACTATTTTGGTCCCTCAGATTGAAGCAGAGTCCTTCCAGATTACAAACAATATGCTGCACTTGTTGCAGAATAAGGGGCTATTTTCGGGGTTGTACGTTGAGGATCCCCAACAACATTTAAAGAACTTTCTGTCTATCTACAAGACGCAGAGGCACCCGAATGTTACTCCGGAGGCATTAAGACTGTTATTGTTTCCGTTCTCGGTGACAGGAGTTGCCCAGACTTGGCTCAACTCCCTCCCTATCAACTCTATTGCAACATGGGAGGAGTTGGTCAAGCAATTTCTGAATAAATTCCATCCACCAAACAAGACAGCACAACAGATTGATGAGATCATAAGCTTCAGGCAGAAGCCCAAGGAGACACTGCAAGAGACATGGGAAAGGTTTAAGGGGATGCTGGTTATTTGTACTCACCATGGTATTCCTGAGCAAATATTGGGGCAGCGATTCTATATGGGTCTGGATGATGGTGTAAAGGCCAACGTTGATGCTTCAGTTGGTGGAGCATTCCTTAGCAAGACACGGAGAGAGTGCCAGATTTTACTTGATACAATGGCACATAATTCAGGGTGGACAACCAGGGGTGCTCCTATTACCCCAGTTGTTCACTTAGTCCATAAGATTCGTCCAACACTATGGCTGAGAACATGGCTACTTTTATGACACAGATAAGTATTCTTACGAAGAAGGTAGATGAGTCGGGGATAAAGCAGCAAGTTCATATTGTGGATACCACCAATGGGGGATTATGAACATTTTGCATTAGTCAACCAATTGGTAATTAGTGGAATGCAGATTGTGATCACCTTCCTTACCCAGGAAACATGAACTATGTGTTAAACTATGGAGGCCAGAGACAGGGGGGACAGGATTGGGGTCAGCAAGTTCAGCCGTATAGACCACCTCATCAGCAGCAGAACAATGGAAACATGGGTGTCATGAGACCTTATGGTAATGTGGAACCTTATCAAAGGCCACAAGGTTATAACAATCAAAGTCAGCAGCAAGCATACCACCCTCCTCAGCAACAACATGGGGGGAGGCAAGAAGTTGGTTTTCCAGGCTTGAAGCGGTGATGCAACAAGTGATTGGGTTGACTGCCAAAATGAGTGAGAGAGTAGATTCACATGATTCAACTATTAAAAATATTGAAGTACAGTTGGTCCATATATCAATGTTAGTGAACAATCGCCCTCTTGGGACTTTACCTGCAGACACTCAGCTGAATCCTAAGGACTAGGGCCCGAAGCAGCTGATGGCAGTGAGTCTCCGCAATGGCAGGGACTTAGACTTGGAACAAGAGTTGGCTCGTGAAACCAGGCAGGCAGAAACACTAGTACCAGTGCCAATAGAAATTGACGACTCCACAAACTTGACTGAGGTAACAGTGCAAACTGCTGAAGGAGAACCCAGTGGGCAGAATGAGGCTGAAAAGAAAGTGGAGATAACCCTAAAACCAGTAGTTGAGAAAGAAAAATCCCAAATCACTAGGAAGAAGAGACCACCAACACCATTCCCTCAAAGGCTGGCAAAATACCAAAAGGATGAGCAGTATAAAAAGTTCTTGGATATGCTGAAGCAGATACAGGTAAATATTCCTTTGATTGATGCTATGAAAGAGATGCCTGGGTATGCGAAGATGATGAAGGACTTGATGTCCCAGAAGTTTGATTTCCAAGACTTGGCAACTGTGACTCTTACTTAGACTGGCAGTGCGATGGTAACACGACCAATAGCAGAAAAGTTGTCTGATCCAGGGAGTTTTACGATTCCCTGCACCATTGGCAATTTTGCCTTTGCCAAAGCACTGTGTGATTTAGGGTCCCACATTAATCTAATGCCCCTGGACATTTACATAAGACTGGGTATTGGTAGAGCCAGACCAACTTCCATGTTGTTGCAACTAGCTGATATGGCGGTGAAGAGACCGTCGGGTATTCTGGATGATGTTTTGGTACAAGTGGGAAAGTTTGTGTTCCCTGCTGATTTTGTGATACTTGACTGTCGAGTGGATGAGGAAATTCCCATAATCTTGGGAAGGCCATTTTTGGCCACAGGCAGAGCCCTCATTGATTGTGAGACCGGGGAGCTCAAGATGAGGCTTAATGATGAAGAAATCACATTCAATGTGCAGAAATCCACGAGGCGACCGAGTGAGTTTGCCAACTGTTATCTCATTGATGCTGTGGATGTGATAGTGGAGGAAGATGATGCGTCCTTAACTATTGAGGACCCCCTTGCTGCATGTTTAATGAATTTGGATGAGGTAAATGAGGAGGAATTGGCAGAGTGGGTGTTAGCACTTGAAGGTAAAGGGTTTTGGCCGAGGGCTCTCGAGTTTGAACCATTGCACTTACAGAAAAGAGAGAGCCCGCCAACCAAGCCATCTGTGGAAGAACCACCCAAACTAGAGTTGAAACCACTGCCAGCCCATCTCAGGTACGCATTTCTAGGCCCTAATTCTACGCTACCTGTTATTATCTCATCAAGTTTGTTAGATGTGCAGGCAAATCAGCTGTTACAGGTACTCTCTGAGTGCAAGACTGTGATTGCATGGACCATGGCAGATATCAAAGGGATCAACCCGACATATTTCATGCACAAGATTCTCCTGGAAGAGGGACACATACCTTCGAGGGAACACTAAAGACGCTTGAACCCAAACATGAAGGAAGTGGTGAAGAAATAAATCATCAAGTGGTTAGATGCGGGAATTATTTTCCCCACCTCTGACAGCAGCTGGGTTAGCCCAGTGCAATGTGTTCCAAAAAAGGGTGGCATGACGGTTGTAAAGAATGACAAAAATGAGTTGATATCTACAAGAACCGTCACAGGCTGGAGAATATGCATGGATTACAGAAAATTGAATCTTGCCACCCGAAAAGACCACTTCCCACTTCCATTCATTGATCAAATGCTCGACAGGCTTGCAGGGAGGTCTCACTTTGTTTCCTGGACGGGTACTCAGGGTACAACCAGATTTCAATTGCCCCAGAAGACAGGGAAAAGACCTCCTTCACATGCCCCTATGGGGTGTTTGCCTTCAGAAGGATGTCATTTGGCCTATGCAATGCACCCGCCACATTTCAAAGGTGCATGATGGCCATATTCACAGACATGGTCGAAGACATCATGGCAGAAACACTAGTAGTGGAAAATTCATTCGATGAGTGCCTAGAAAATCTGACACGTGTACTAAATAGGTGCATCGAGCCGAATCTTGTGCTTAACTGGGAGAAGTGCCATTTCATGGTACAAGAAGGGATCGTCTTGGGGCACTTGGTGTAGAGTAAAGGAATTGAGGTGGACCGAGCTAAAGTCGATGTGATCGAAAAACTTCCACCTCTCACATCAGTCAAATCTATACGTAGCTTCCTTGGGCATGCCGGGTTCTACTGGCGATTCATCAAGGACTTCTCCAAGATCGTCAACCCCCTCTGTAAGTTGCTTGAAAAAGATAACCCCTTTGTGTTTTCTAATGATTGCAGGGTGGCGTTTGAAGAGCTTAAAAAGCGGCTAGTCACGACACCAATTATCGTTGCACCCGACTGGGAGAAACCATTTGAACTCATGTGCATTGCCAGTGACTACGCAGTGGGAGACGTGTTGGGTCAGCGCAAAGATAAAATAATACACCCAATTTACTACGCAAGTAGGACTTTGAGTGGAGCTCAGCTGAACTACACGGTGACCGAAAAGGAGATGTTGGTAGTAGTGTTCTCCTTTGACAAGTTCAGGTCTTACTTGATCGGATCGAAGGTGATTGTGTACACTGATCACGCAGCCATCAGATACTTGGTTGAGAAGAAAGAGTCCAAGCCGCGCCTAATTCGTTGGGTGCTGCTTCTTCAAGAATTTGACTTGGAGATTCGTGACCGCAAGGGCACGGAGAACCAAGTCACTGACCTGAGAATGCAATTGAATCTGAGGATATTCTGGAAACCTTTCTAGACAAGAAGCTACTCGCCACGAGCGTGGAGGATGTGCCATGGTATGCCGACATTGCAAACTACCTGAAAAGTGGTATTGAACCTTACGAACTCTCTTTTGTCCAAAAGAAAAGGTTTTATCGTGATTGCCGCAATTACTATTGGGATGAAACTCATTTGTTTAAAATTTTCTTTGATAACATAATCCGGAGGTGTGTCCCCGAGATAGAACAATTTTATGTTTTGCAGGCTTGTCACACATCACCATATGGAGGACATTTTGGAGGAGTTCGGACAGCAGCTAAGGTGCTAGAGGCCGGGTTATACTCTCCAACTGTGTTCAAAGATGCTCACCAATGGGTGAAGGGCTGTAATGAATGTCAAAGGACGGGGAACATATCCCGTCGTCATGAGATGCCCATGAATCCAATACAAAAAGTGGAGGTGTTTGATGTATGGGGGATTCACTTCATGGGTCCCTTTGTCAGCTCTTATGGCAATAAGTACATACTTGTTGTTGTAGACTACATGTCCAAATGGGTAGAAGCTGCAGCATTCCCCACCAATGATGCAAGAGTGGTGGTGGGGTTCTTGAAGAAAAACATATTCTCCTGTTTTTGGATCCCAAGGGCCATTATTAGTGACGGAGGCACTCACTTTTGCAATCGTGTCTTTGAGAAGCTACTAGCCAAGTATGATGTGCGCCACAAGGTGGAAACCCCTTATCACCCTTAGACGAGCGGGCAGGTTGAAGTATCAAACCGTGAAATCAAGAGTGTGCTGATCAAAACACTAAACGCCACAAGAACTGATTGGGCAAAAAAGCTTGATGGCGCACTCTAGGCTTATAGGACTGCATTTAAAACACCAATTGGTATGTCTCCGTACAAGTTGGTATTTGGTAAGGCCTGTCACCTGCCTGTGGAGCTAGAACATCGAGCGTGATGGGCATTAAAGCAGTTGAGCATGGATCTCGATGCTGCGGGAGAAAACCGAGTCACAGAGCTGTATGAGTTGGAAGAATTTAGATATCAAGCATTTGAGAGCACAAGGCTATATAAAGAGAGAATGAATAGGTTACACGACAAAAACATTGTGGACCGACTACAATTCAAGATTGAGATTGTTTCGGGGTAAGCTCAAGTCCCGATGGTCTAGACCATTCAAAGTGGTCAAAGTGTTTCCCTCTGGTGCTGTGGAGATTGCTACTGAAGATGGGTCTAACGCTTTCAAGGTCAATGGACAAAGATTAAAAATGTATGTGGGGATGAATGAGACCACTGAGCTGTCTGTGGTGCATCTTTTTGAGCCTCAGAGGTTGAGCGAGCCTTAATTGCGCTCATTATGCATCGTGTCGCGACGTTAAATCAGGCGCTTCATGGGAGGCAACCCATTGATTGTTGTATTCGTCGTGCCGTGACGTTAAATCAAGCACTGGTTGGGAGGCAACCTAATACATATAGTGTTCATAGTATAGATACTAACATATGCACGTGTGCAAGAAAGGGGTGGGAAAAAGACCCCAAAGAAAGAAGAAAATAAAATAATAAGGCTGAGGACGCCTGGACTAGCGCGCCCGCGCTAAGCACGCGCTAGAGGTCGCGCTAGTCGGGTTTCTTACTGTCCCAGGGTTGTCCCACTAGCGCGGCCGCGCTAAGCCCACGCTAGAACCCGCTCTAGTGAGGTTTCTCACTGTCCATGACCCCTGGGACTAGCGCGCCCGCGCTAAGCTAGTGCTAGGGCCGAGCTAGTCCGTCTCGACACAGGTAAGTTTTTCATTTTTTTTATATTTTATTTTATTTTTCTTTTAATTGGCCCTCACCTACCAAATTAAATTATTTTACCCTACCCAACCGCCCCACCCCTCCCACTTCCCCCACTTTCCCTCCCCCATTAAAACACAACCCCCCCTTAAAACCCCTCCCTTTCTTCACCTTTCCACCTTCAACCAAGCACACAAACTCATACGCAGATCTCCTTCTTTACCACATACCAAGAACGTCCCTCTCCAAGTCTTCCTCAACACGCATTACTTTATTCCCCTCCTTCAACTCTACCGGTATGTATTTCTCCCATTACGTTTTTTTTATTTTCTTTTTGTAGCTTTATTTTCTTTCACTTTGTGTACAAATATTGTAGTTTTCTTAGTGGGTAGCCATATGTGGTAGTAGTTGCTTTGTGCTAAGAAGTAATAACATATGGTTTATGGGGGTGTTGTGAGAATGTTTGGGTTATTGTGGTGGTGCTTCATATCCTCTATTGAATACTTGGGGCTAAACGTGTTCATTGCCCACCACATATTTGTAAAAATGCCTCATTGGAGGAAGTATTGTGATAAATTTTGTGGTGAAGTCTGAGTAACCACGGTTGGGTCACCCGGTTGTACTGAGCTAACATTGGGCTAATTGCAGGTACCATGCCTCCACGAAAGCGCCAAGCCACCGGAGCCTCCTCCAGCCGCCCGGCAAGAGCTTCCACCGGAGGAAAACCTTGCAAAATTATTGACTCCAGGCTGTTCAATAGCAAAAAGTTCCTCTCCGCCAAGGCCCAAGACCGATTCAATGAGAAGGAAGACAAATCATCGGGTCCTGAGCAGGCCATGGATGTTAACGCACTCAGGATAAACTGTCCTACAATGGTTGAGGTGCTAATGTGGCGGCGCCTAGATGTGTTCTTTGAGGAGCCTGATGAGGCAAATGCCATGCTTTTCCGGGAGTTTTATGCCAATGCTCCGGAGCATGAGAACTATGTGGTAACAGTGCGGAGAAGTCCAGTCAATGCTTCAAGAGAGAATATCCGAACAATGTACATGTTATCTCCACCAGCTGCGGAATATGTGGATGATTACCAGACATATAGTGGAAAGAACACTCCTTGGGATAAGTTCACCGAGACCATCTGTCAACCAGGAGTCACGTTGAAGTGGTATAAATATGGAAACAAATTCCACTCCTCGGACCTCAAGTTTGAGGCCAAATGCTGGTTGTACTTGATCAATAGCCGCCTCTTGCCGTCAAAGAACCTTTTAGAGGTGAACATCCCTCGAGGGTGTTTGATTTGGTGCTTCATGGTCAATGCACCATTCGATGTGGCCCAGCTGATTCATGACGAGATGTTTACACGTGTGAAGGTCCAATGGTATGGATTCTTCTACCCTTCGCTGGTCACGCGATTGTGTGCTCAGGCTGGTGTGTCAGGTGACTTTGCTATAGATGGCCGGGTGTCTGTGGCGCACCCTTTCACAGCTGACAGAGTCACTACAGGCAAGGACGTGGTGGTGGCGGCTGAGGATTTGATAAGGCAGGACTCTGAGGATGATGAGGCAGAGGAGGAGCCACAACATGGATAGGATGATACTGAGCACGTGGAGGAGGAGCAGCCCGCTCAAGCGCAGGCTGCGGATGTTGGAGGCCCGTCTAGGGCCGGTCGGGGACAGCGGTTAGACCGCCTAGCGCAAGACGTAGTTGGGCTGAGGACCTCAGTGACTGACCTGGGGACCCGTGTTGATGAGATGGCCACCTAGCAGAAGAAGTCTGAGAAGCGGATTATGGGTTGGCTCTGCGCCCTAGGTCGTGCGTGCAACGTGGACTCAGGCACCGTCTCCGACCAGGATTGAGCTGTTAGGGAAGTCCCCTTTCCTTACTCTATATTTTAACTGGCCATGAGGACATGTCCTTAATATAAGTGTGGGGTGGGGGAAGGATTCCCTGTTTGTTGTATGTTGTATAATTGTTATTTGTTTGCTTTAGTTTTTGTTGAACTTAGTAGAAGTGTAGTTTTTATGTTTTCTTTTCGTAGTTTGTTTTCAGTTGTTTTTGTTTTGGTTGTACATAGGTGATAATCAATCAAGTCTTCTTGGCCCGACGAAGGATCCCTTCGGCGGGGTTCTTGAGGGTTCAAGTCGATAAAGAAAAAAAAAAGAATCAAAAAATTTAGTGGACTCTTCCTGATGACGGACTTCTTAGGCAGTTTTCTTGAGGGAAGTTAGTCCAAAGAAAACACCAAAAAGATTTTTTTTTTAAAGTAGTGTAGTAACTCCCCCTTGGTTTTTCTTTTGACCGCGGTTCTTTTCCAAGGGTTTAGCTTGAACCGGGTATAGCTAGCTTCTTCTTTTATTTGTATTTATTAGGAATCTTTTGGGCAAGGTGTTGAATGATAAAATGCAACCCGTAGCGTGTTACACCCGAACACCAAAAATTCTAGAGTGTGACGCTTAGGCTCAATTGTTGACTCTTGTAGAATGCCTTAATGGTGCATGTTGTAACTAACTTGAATGCTCAATGGAGTGTTTTTATGAACCAATTTGGATTGAATTATGTTCCATGTGTGTGTGAGGTATTTTGCATCTTATTCTATGTCTGCATTTGGTACCTAGAACTTGCCCCGTGTGTGTACAAATCGAAATAGAAGTTTGTTTAGTCTTAGAAGGGATATAGGCATTTCTTTGTCAAACCAGACACAAATATGTACCCACCTGAATGTAATTGACCATAGTTAACCCCTTTGAGCTTATAAGCATGTTTCTTTGGTAACCACATTATGAACCATACCCAATTGTTTGAATAGCCTATCTGTTTGAACCCTGTACCTCCCATGAGCACTTGAATTGTTAGCTGAGATGTAAAAGTCAAAGTGTGGGGTGGTGGTTTGGTTTGTAAGAAAAATCAAAGAAATAGAATGAAAGGTGCAAAAGCGTGAAAGAGAAAAAGAAATAAAATGCAAAAGTGAAGGCCACTTAGAGAAAAACAAAAGAAAGAAATAGGACAATAAATAAATGTAGTCCTTGATGATTAGTGGCGTAAAAAAGAGAGTTGCACCTAAAAATAGTGGGGTAATTATGAAGCAAAGTGCGGTGAAAGTTCTGGCCAAGCATGAAAATGGGCTGAATGTTAATGTAATTGTATTAAAAGGGCTTAGGGAGGTTAGTCACTATACCCAAATGTATCATACCCTTCCCTTAGCCTACATTACAACCAAATAAAAACCTATTGATCTTAGACTGAATAAACTCAATTAGTAGAGTATTACACTACGGGCAAGCCTATGGCGTATCTGTGTGGCATATGAATGTTCTTTTTTAGAGTGAGTGAATTCTTTCGATTTAAAGTTCCTGTTGTTCTTAATGATATCTTTTGTGGAACTACTCTCAATTGTGTGATGTGAGGGCACGTGATTCATGAAGAGGATGTAAGTTCTGACCTCCTTGTAGAGTATCTTGAGGAAGTGAGAGTATGGCATGGCATGTGAGACTCACCGCTTGAGGAATATATGTTACACTACTAGGCACAATGCGTGTAAACGTTTTGTGGTGTGCCACCGTAGGGAAGTGTTTGATGCAAAGAACCCTTGTAGGATGTAGTGGATTGCTCGAGGACTAGCAATGATTTAAGTGTGGGGTGTTGATAATAGGATAAATTCACATAGTTTAGCGTATATTTATACTTTAACTTAATGATGCTTCACTATCTTAAGTGGGTTAAATGATGATATATTGGCTCTAATGGTGATATTTGTGTTTTACAGGAGTACAATACACTAATGAGGACTTATGATGGTGATCCGGGCGAAATTGAAGATGAACAACCCCATGGGATGATTTATGGGTAATTTGAAGGTTGAAGACGGGTTTTACAGTAGAAAACCCCATTAGCGTGGGCTGTAGCGCGACATTAGCGCGACCGCGCTAGTTCAGAAGTCAAGGCAGAGAGAAACCCCATTAGCGCGGGCTGTAGCGCGACATTAGCGTGCCCGCGCTAGTCCAGATTCCCTGAGGCAGTGTATAACTCCACTAGCGCGGGCTGTTAGCGCGTGACTAGCGCGCCCGCGCTAGTCCGGGCGTGAAAAATAAAAGCTGAGGGTTATTTTTGGAAAGGCCAATCCACTCAACCTATAAAAGGTCCAACTCATCCAAAGGAGTAGTTTATCAAGGTTTAGAGTTTAGAACAAGAAAAGCAAAGGCAAGAGGCAAGAGAGGGAAATTGGGCATCAATCCATATCTCCTTCTTTTGTGATTTTTACCTTTACTCATGAATTCTGTTGTAGTTTTAATCATTGTTATGAGTAGCTAACTTTTCTAATCTAAGATTTTGGTGGAACCCGTTGGGGGATGAACTTATTGTGATATTAATACAGTTTTGGTTGGTTGTTAATCTCTATTTGTTCAACTACGTTCTTGTTGTAGTTGATTGAAGGGGCCCTCAATTAGCTGTGCCTATTTATTATGTATCTACTTGAGAGAGAGTGCTTATTTAGGTAGTTGTTTGAACAACATCACTTCCGGAGTATAGGCGAGAGTCATAACCGAGGGTTTAGAGGTTGGATAAGAGATAACGATACCTACTTCTACGGTTTGAATGAAAAATCCAGTTAAGAGACATTTTAGCCTTTTTAATTTGAATATTCAAAATTCTCATACCATCACCCACAATTAAATGGTAAATATGAAAAATACAACTAACATGAAAAATATTACTAAATGAAGGATTTAGCGTAGTGGTAAGCAAGTCTATATCATTTGTATCATTAGTAGCAATATTCATTGAATTCGACAGTATTTTATCAATAATGTAGAAATATCTGTAAATATCCGTAATTGTGCTAGTAATAAACTGCCTAGTGTGACGTGAAGCAATTATTCTATATGCAATTATGCCCTTTTGTATTATTCAATCCTCATCAATCCAATGACGAGTAACAGTAAGGTAATCACAGTCGTTGCCACTTATGCCAATATCAGTTGTAATAAAAATACAATAATTTATATGAGTAAATAAATTGCGCAAATATCATTCATATTCATGCTTATATTTATAATCGCTATTTACTGTTGTGCGAGAAAAATCTTTATAAGTAGGATTAATTATTTTTTTAATATAATGCACAAACGAAGGGTCAAAAGAAAAACTATAGGGTAAGCACATAACAATTACCATTTGTTTCAATTCTTCCCGATATTTTTCTTGATCATAATATAAAATATCACTGGTAACAAAGTTATTTCTCGGCTGAAATTGATTTGAATCGGTACTAGGGTCAGCCAGACTAGGACTAGGTGTACTTTTTCTCTCAGCCAAAGCTTTCAGACGTTCATAACTGACTCTATCTTAAGGGTATTTTTTATGTGTCTAGTCAAAGTCCCCTCCCCCCATCCAAATTATTTAAAAGTTAACTCCATACCATAAATTTTACACTTAGCCTTATTTTGTGGAACTAGTTGAGTAAAAAATGGCCAAATAGGAGATGTTTTCTGCCGTTTGTTAGGTTGCCTAGAAAAAGTAGGGGCAGTAACAAGAGTATCAGATGGGTCATCATTTGGATTAGCAGCGTTATCGCTAGTTGGGTTAACATCAAATGCAGGACGAGTGGGTGTATCATCATCCGATTGAGTTTCATCAAGATCAATTTCCTCATCATCATTTTCATCAATAGTATTATAATTATTAGAATAGAGAGATTCATTAATTCATGGTCTAATTATTCACCGGGTGCAATATTATGGCTAAATTGACTCTTGGTAAATTATAATAAACTATTATTGGTATAAAGAATAACAGGTGTAGGACAGATATGAGGTTTGGTTCGGGGATTCGGGGGCAGGGGAGGAGGAACAACAGTACCACTAGATTCGTCGGTCTTGGATTTTTTCTTATTCTTATTTTTACCAAAAATATTTCTTAAGGAAGACATCTTAATTAATAAAGTAATAGCAAATAAATAAAACAAACAACAAACAACAACAAAAAACTCAGTTTGATCCCAACATGTGTGGTCTGGGAAAAACAAACAAAACTATAATATTAAGACTTAAGAGTTGGAACGAGTTTACCGAATTGACGAACAACTTGTTGAAAATTGATTATCGTTGAAACTTGAAGACTTCAATTCACCAACTTCACAAAGTTTTCACAAATTGTAACAACCTCAATATTTTATTACTTTATTTGAAATAAAGTAAGCACTAGTAGCAAATACATAAGAAAATTAGAGAGAGATTGTGATAGATTGATATTGATTTAGTAAGAAAAATGAAAGAATAAGGGGGTATTTATAGTTGACAATAGGAAAAAAGTGTACTTATAAAAAGTTTGGGATTAAAACAAAGTTTGGGGGAAGAGGGGTTAAATTGCTATTTTCTAAGTAGGCAACCACTATATTTAAAGCTCAACAACTCTTTTTTAAATAGCCAAACAACTATTTTTTTTAAAAAAAATTACCATCGGGCCCGTTTGACCAGACAAGGGACCGGTCCGGTCCTGGTCCCTTGGCGGGCCAAACGATCCCAATCCTAACGGTTCCTAGTCAAGAACCGGCCAACGAGACCGGCCCAAGCCCACCTCTAGCGGTCCTATCCACGGTCTCGTGCAAGTCCCGGACCCGGACCGGCTCACTTACCATCTTAGTAGTGAGTATGCAATCTTACCCTACCTTGTTTGAGATCAACTTTCACTTTTTTGAACCAAAGTCGTAAACGACTTTTGTTACGAAATAATCATGTAACTTTATTTAAGTATCACATAAAGTTAAACTATTTATTGTAACAAAAAGTCACTCAGCTTTCTCTTAGTATCATAGCATAGAAAGTCAATTGAGGAATAAATGAGTCATTGTCTAAGTTGATTTATCTTTCAATAATAACAAATTATTTAATTACCTTTCGTGATACTTAGAAAAAATTGAGTATTACAGGTTAGTGACTGTAGCGCAATAAAATAAAGTTGAGCAACCGTTTGTGAATTTATCCCGAAAAAAAGAACGCAAAAAGGTCTATAATTAAATAATTAGGTTAAAATATGTTCACCAAAATATAGTACGTTGTTAGAATAAATTTGCAAGTCCTTTTCTTATGATGTTGTCCCCTTACGATCATTTGGAGATTGTGATCGTCAATGAATACGACTCGACTTAAAATATTTATTGAGAAATCATTTCTTCAATTGAGAGATCATTGATATTCAAATTCGTGGCTTAACTTAGCAATAGCATTATCTGCATATCGTCAGCCATTCAATCGACCTTGCAGTACGTGTTTATATAAATCAAGAAAAATTAACCTATAAAGTTGTCCATCCAACCGTTTAAATATAATATATTCGATGAGTGTATATTCTATATATAGTGCGTATATAATCAAGTTTAATTAATATATAATTTAAATATATTAATTATAAACATTAAACAATAAATTCGATAGACTATCTAAATGAAATTCTTCATTCAGTAGTGTAGTTTCTTCCCCTCAGCGTCAACTATTAACTCATATTCTAAAGTCAACACTTTGGCTGTGACCGAGTAAAATTTAATTGATGATGTTGTTTAAAAGAAGGGTGATCAGGAGAAAGCCTTGAGGTATGCTCGCATCGCATTTTTGTTGTTTAGGTCACTTTTATGTTAGAATTTTTTATGGACTTGCACATATATGGTATTATGTTGGTTGCGTAAAAATTGCACGGCGCCCTATTTGGTCGTGTAACACTCCGAGAATTTTTTAAAGTACTTAAACACTATTAAGAAAGTCGATGTATGTTAATTATATCATTTTGTGTGCCGACGAGGACTGTTAATATGATCGATATCAATTAGATATGATAATAAGTGTACGAGACAAATTATAAGTGATGTGGTGTCTAAGGAGAGTCCTAAGTCTAAGTCAAGTTGGAAAATTTCATGATAGATTAAAGTTTCAAATGAGTACGCACAAGACCAAATTTTGGACAATCATATCTACATATATATAATGATTTATGTGATGCACAACCTATCAAATGAAAGGTCATCGAGTCTAGTTTATAACGCTTCAACCGTTCGTCATTTGGACACTCCTACAAGAAGTTATGGCCAAATTACCAAAAGCTAGCAAAACTTTACACTACCGCGCCGTCTCATGCGGCGCAGCTGTGCAAATTCTTGTTTTTTCTTGGAACCCAACCCTATTTTGATATAAGACTTCGGGGGTTACTTCCCCACTTCATTTTGGGAGGATTTTTGAGCTCTTCTCCACTCTCTCAAGCCCTCCAACTTCTCCCATCTTCAAGGTGAGTAATCCCTACTAATTTGGTGTTTCATTCCATCAATTCAACCCTAAAACTGACTCAATCCACCATCAAATATTTAGATCTTCAAGAAATTTCTTCAAGAATTCAAAGGATGGTTTTGCAATATTCCTTCCAAAAGGTAATCCTACACCCTTAGACTTAAATATCGATTTTATTATGGGAGTATTAGTATGAATTAAGTATTGGAACTCTTGGTATAGTGATCGGAAGCCATAAATTTCCAATTTAAATACATAATTATTGTAGAGATTGAGAGGTGATTATTTGATAAAATTTGTTGGTTGGGTGTGGGTGGATGATCATACATGTGATGTTGGAAGTTATAAATTATTTAAAAATGAAGGTGGGATAAGTTGTTGGAAAATGGTGGTAGTTGGATGAACTAATTCTATGGTTATGAGATTTAAAGATTTATGTCTACTAGGTGTTTGATAAAATATCTAAATGACTTACTATATAGAAACCTTGCTAATATTGGTGCAATTGTGTTGCATTGTTGTAGATTGAAATTTGGTTAGTGTGGTGGACCATTGTAGTAATATTAAAGGGCGAATTTCAGATTGTAACCATCCGGAGGCCTTTTCACCCGAGAAGTTCATTTTGAGTACCGGGTTGTCGTCTTTGAGGTAAGTATCTTGCCTAACCTTGTGTGGGGGAACTACCCCTTAGGATTGAGTCTTCCTTGTTGATTGTAGTCCGTGTATGCGAGGTGACGAGTGCGTACTCGGACTTATTTGCAATTAGATTGACCTTTTAGGATTCGTAGGTTCCTGTGTTACCTGTGTATAGAATTGTAATTGTTACATTTGAATCCTTGGTTGTTAATTTCATCATTTCCTGTTTAAATTAGGATTTACGTGCTTTTGGATTCCTTTGTTGGCTATTTGATCTTAATTGACTTAACTGAATGTTCTACCTCTCTTATCATCATGCTATATTTTCTTCCTAAAATGCCTAATTGACCCTAATTAGTGTCATCTAGCCCTACAGTTGACTAGCCGTAGTTGGAACATCTATTCGTTGAGGTCAAGCATGCCTGTGAGTGTTACATTGTGATTTATATGACTTTTCCCTTAAGTGCTACTTAGGTCTAGTTGTTAAACATTTATGTTATTGATATTTCCTTGATGTTGCCTATTGCTGGGCCTTTGTTCAATCTGAGTTTTATTCCCTGAAGTTAACTGTTTAGGCGAGATTGGTTATAGCTGTTTTCCCTTGCCGGGATGGTATGGTTTCTATTACTGTTTGTGTTGACAATGATATTGTTTTCGTTGTTGACTCCCTTACCGGGATGTTGTGATTTATGGTTCTTATTGTTGATTTTCCTTGCCAACTGTTGTTCTTGATATTGTTTGAGTGAGGAAGAGTGTTTAGCACGAGGGGACATTCCATGCCATGTTTATGTTATTTTAGCACGATGGGACATTACGTGCCTTGTTTATGTTATTTTAGCACGAGGGGATATTCCATGCCATATTTATGTTATTTTAGCACGAGGGGACATTCCGTGCCATGTTTATTTTATTTTAGCACGAGGGGACATTTCGTGCCTTGTTTATGTTATTTTAGCACGAGGGGACATTTCGTGCCATGTTTATGTTATTTTAGCACGAGGGGACATTCCGTGCCATGTGTTATTTTAGCACGAGGGGACATTCCGTGCCATGTTTATGTTATTTTAGCACGAGGAGACATTCCGTGCCATGTTTATGTTATTTTAGCACGAGCTGATATTCCATGCCATGTTTATGTTATTTTAGCACGAGGGGACATTATGTGCCTTGTTTATGTTATTTTAGCACGAGGGGACATTCCGTGCCGTTTTTATTGGTTATGAGGATGAGAGTAAAAACAAGAAGGGTGATGTCGTGCACTTGTCTTTGTTTCATTATATCTGTGAATTTCTGTTTGATATTTTCCCGCACTTGTTTATGTCTTGTTAATGTTTCCGTTGTCTTCTTCTTGATAGTTTCTATTGATATTTGCTCCTTCATGATTGTTTCCTATTTGATATTTTCTGCACTTGTTTAAGTGATAATATTTCGTTGTTTCAATTTTGAATATTCATATTGATCTCTTACTGCATTATTGACAAGACTTGAGATTCCTCCTGTACTGCATGGCAGTTCCTGAGTTTCGAATTGAGTTCCGGTAGATTTATCTTGAGGAGACTATGAACAATAGATCATATTGATAAGTATTCTTGAAAAAGTAATGGTTTTGAGGGAGATTATGTTTGAAGGACTTTTACATCGATGTATATTTGAAAATCATTCGTCTTGCATAAAATGATATTTGGAAGCCACTTATTGGGAAGGCATATTTGGAAATTCCGTAAATTTATAAGAAACTATGTTTTTGGTATTTCTCTCTATTAAATATACTTATATATACATTTGGAGAATATACGTTTTCAAAGAAGATCTTTTTATACTAAAATGATTATCTTTGCAAAGTTTTTCATACGGACTGCTGTTTAAAGGTTTCCACCAGTTTATGGATTTTAATGGCTAAGTCCCGATGTGAACAAATAGACGTAGAGTTGAGTTATTGGTGTTCTCTATTGCGTTGTGTTTTTCTCCGGTGTGGCTTGTTTTGCTGTCCATCTTTCTGTGTATTCTCGTGCTGTTTCATTGGTTAATTTATGTAATTTCCTTCCGCATTATATTGTCATTGTTGTGAATTATTCTGTGAAGTCTTGGATAGATGTAGTGTTCGGTTATTTCTATATTCATGTAAGTTATTTTGTAGACCAGTGGTGTCTTGACTATTCCTCGTCACTACTCCACCGAGGTTAGTCTTGATACTTACTGGGCACCGGTGTGGTGTGCTCATACTATACTTCTGCACATTATTGTGTGCAGATTCAGGTATATATTGTAGTAGCTGCGTGGATGATTGCCGGGGAGACTCAAGGTAACCTGCTGCTGCGTTCGCAGACTTCAGAGTCACCTTCTTATAAGTAGTATTAATGCACTGTTGTATTTACTTCCAAACAACTGTATTTTAGAAGTCGTAGGAGATTCGTAGAGCTTATAACTTGTATTACCGATTTTGAGATTTTTTTTAAATTCTGTCAAGATTTTATATCGAGACTGTTAGTTTTCCTTTTATTATTGTTGTTATTCAGTAACTGTTAGACTTACCTAGTCCCTAAGACTAGGTGCCATCACGATACCCAACAGAGGGAAATTTGGGTCGTGACAGGTTGTTCCCATTTAACCTATACCCACTTTTTTAAAAAGTTTTAACTTGTACCTACTTTTTAAATAACTTCAGGCCTCTTTTTCCTCCTCCTTCTCCTCCTTCGTTTTCTTCTTCTTCTTCTTCTTCTTCTTCTTCTTCTTCTTCTTCTTCCGGTGACAATGATTTTATATGGTGGTTGTGAATATATTTTTATGTAGTTTATGATGTTTTTACAATTGAGTTGTTATGACGCTTTATTTTTTACTATTGTTCAAGTTCAATTCGAATCTGTTTTTGCTTTTATATTTTCTTGTCTCAATGTCTGCGTTGAGAAAAAAGGCTGAATTGAGTTAATTGTGTTTTACTAAACTAGATTGGTAGAATCCTGAATTTGGCTTAAGTTATATTTTAAAGCCATCAAACTTCAAAAAAAGACATAACAGAACTTCGGCTCTAAGAATGCTGAAGTTCAGCAAATATAAATAAAAACTTCAACTTCTAGAATGCCGAAGTTAGCAAATACAAAACAAACTTCAGCTCCTAGAATGCTGAAGTTCAGCAATTACAAAACAAACTTCAGCTCCTCGAATGTTGAAGTTCAGCTATTACAAACAAACTTACTTCAGCTTCTAGAATGCTGAAGTTCAGAAATTACAAAACAAACTTCAGCTCCTAGAATGCTGAAGTTGAGCAATTACAAAGCAAAAATTTCAGCCAAAACATGTTGTAGTTTTATTGAACTGAAGTTTGCTCATTGCACTATGAACTGAAGATTGCGTGATTGCCTTTGCAAGTCAGGACAAACTTCAGGCAAAAATAACCGAAGTTTTTCTTTGATAAGGCTACAGTTCAGGCAAAACATTCTAAAGTTCAAACTTCAAACATAAAATTTTGCTACTTTAAGCCCGTATGTCTAAGTTACCCGAAAAGTGGGTACGCTTGCAATTGTTTATTGCAAAGCGGGTATAAGTTAAAAGGTGACCCAAAAACTGGGTATAAATGCAAATGCCCCGTTAGTTGCTATCATTAAAAGGTTAACCCTAGAACTGTCAAAACAGGCTAGCCTAGCCCAGCCTACCCCAAGCCTCGTGGGATTTTAAATTTTGTGTGCAAGGGGGGCTGGCCCACCATATGAATGGGCCTTAAAATGGCCAGCCCAACCCATCCCAAAGAGGGTCGCAGGCTAGGGCGGGCCGACCCTTCAATTCTTTTTTAGAACTTTTTTTAATTCAAATCCTTAAATATTTGTTCGTGAAGTATTCGCTTAATCATGTAAACAACTTCTATTTACTTAGACCGTACATGAAGCTTGATATTTAATAAGGAATCTCGTAAATGAAATGCAAATTCTCTATATCCCTAGCTCTTCTTTTTTAAAAGTTATATGAATATTTTGTTAATACTTTTCTTTCAATTTCCTCATATTCAGGGAATGCTTCAATAAGTTTATATGCTAAGGTTTTTTAATTTAGGTCTAACATCATTTGCTGATTTCATCATTGTAGTCCATAAAATTTTTAAAATTTGTGTAATTTGCTAGTGGTCATTTTTGTGTTAAAAATTGATCTCTTTCTATTCTGAAGAGCAGTTTAAATATTAATAATATATGTTAAAGTAATCCAAACTGATCATTGACCACTTAAAGTAATATTTTCTTTAAAAAAAGATTATTATTGGCCAATTAAAACTTTTGAGTTCGTTATTAATTAAGCAAAAAAAATAAAATTAATTTTGTCATATTACAAGCATATAGAAAATCCAAATTCTAGCTGACAAGGAAGGGTAATGAGAAATCTAGGATTAGAGAATGGAGATTATAGTTAATAGTATTTTTAGTTTTTACTTTTTTTTAAATATCAAATATTTAAATTTGAATTCAATTAAATTTTGACCCACGAGTCGGCCCAGGCCCAACCTCGGTCAAGCCCCAAGGGCCAGCGGGCTGACGTGGGCCGTGTTTATGCCTCAGTTTTAAATAGGGTCAAAAAATTCTAATCCAGTCCTACCCAAGTAGCGGCTGGGTTGGGTTGCCTCATGGGTCAAGCCCATTTTGACGGCTCTAGTTGACCAAAACTTAAAGTGATATGCTAAGATATTAAAGTTAAATGAGTCTATTAGATACCTTTTAAAGTATAAAATCTTATGTTTAGATACCCAAATTTAATTTCTAATTTAATGATGGACCAAATAAGAATTACGTAAATTATATGCATATATAAATAGAGTTATGGTCCCCAAATAAGGCGTACAACTTGTTTGGATGGTTGTTACCCGTTGTTTCGTATTGTATTGTTATCCCAAAACAAATTGTTTTGATCGTTTCATTAAAATTGGTTGTACTGTATTGTTCATCCATTGTTCCAGAACAATGAAAAGTTCAATTTTTTGAAACAACCGATTTGGTGTGGTGGGACTTTCCTATTTTTTCTTTCTAATTTTGCCCTAACTTATTACTCCATAAATCTATTTTAGCCTTTACCTTTTTTTTTTTAAATTTTAACTCCAAATCTCCCATCTATAACCTACTTTGTCTTCATCCATTTTTTTTTCGAGCTTCTGCCGGTTCCAACTCCAATGTAAAATTGCTAATTTTGTTCCACTAATTTAATAAGAATTTACATGAATTTAATTGCTTAATCTATTTATCAGATATATTTGGTGATATATTAGTAGAAAGAGATTTCTTAAATTATTTTTATGCGTAATTCTTGATAAATTTAATATTTAAATAATTGAGAGTATTTTAGTAAACTTACTAGTTACAGTACAGTACGATACGATCAACCCAAACAATAAAATATTAGTTAACAACAACAAACAATTCAATATATCCAAACGTTGTATTCATAAAACGATACAATACAATACATTACATTATATAACGGCCATAGTTTTATAACCATCCAAACAAGCTGGTAAGATTCTTTTCTAATATAGCCGCCTTCAGATTTGGAAGACCACCAACCGCAAGACAAGGAGTATTCGTTCTTATGAATTTAGATATGCTTCTGCAACTAGTTTTTATTCTCGATGATTTGACATGATAATTCTTGAGTAAAAGATGACTGTGTTCATCTCTAAAATAATTTTGGCTCTAACAATTGTTATCAGAACCTATATCATGTTAAGTTATTGAGATTGTTAATAATGCATAATTGACAAACAATTAGAAAAGTGGTTGATTAAGGCGTCGTCCTTGCGGCAGATGGTTGTGTGCCACTTTAAGGTTTACTTTGATGAATATATTGAGTTAAGGCTAAGGGTTGAAAGTCTTAAATGCTACTACCGATTTTAGTATTAAAATAAAGAGAAAGGAAAACTTAGGGATTGTTGCTCTTTTGCAATTTTGGATCTTGCTGAACGCCGTCAGTATTGCGGCAACTTCAGATTTTGTTTGAGACGAATCCTTTTCTTCCTTATTATTTGGGTAGAATTAAAAAAAAAAGTGTAGTATGTGTTATATATGGATTTTGTGGTTCACACCGCCACTGTAGCGGTACATGTTGTAATTGAAGAAGTCTGTGTATAGGGGAACCTTGAAGTGAGCCATCGCTATGTTGAGAATGAAACCATAGGGTATGACATGAGTTTTGGTGTCACTTAGAAACCTATCAAGGAGCTGGATCATAAACCTTGGCCAATTAATCTTCCTCCCAATATCCAGGCATTCCATAAGGATCAAGTCCATCAAAATGGAAATGTGCCTTCTTTCCGTCCGAGGAAACACAATTTTGTTAACAAATTCGAAGAGCAGCTGATGGGCAGTCTTCATCTCGCTTTTGTACACAGCCTTGGGCTCTAGATCTAACTCAGTGTCAGCAAAGTTTCTTGTAATGGCAACATTGGCAAGGGAGGTGGGTAGGTTTTCTAGGCTTGGCCATTTCAACCTTTTGTTATCATTGTACCCTTCAGCGGGTACTCCAAGAATCTCTCCCAATTTCTTGTCGTCAAATCTCACAGTCACCCCCTCCACAACACCGGTGAGCTTTCCATTCTTGATTTCACAATTTGCCATGAAATCCACAATTTCAGTTCTGATAAGTGTTCCATCCATTTGAAGGACCATGTCCTTCTAACCCTGCAGTTGTAGTTTTTTCAGCAGCATCACCATGCCTTCCTCCTCCAAGTCCCTGAGGAGCCTCCCCTTCAAGATGGTTCTTATACCAATCTTCTCCTTCTTGTCCCGTTCTTCATTGGTTTCTTATTTTTATTCACTCTCTTCTTCCTCCACTACTTTCACTTTTCCAGATTTCATGGCAGACATGAAGGGGACTTCTTTTGAAAGTCTTTCTTTTCTTTGTCTTTGGAGTCGCGACCTCTTCCTCCTCTTACTTGTCTTCATCACAAAGAACCAAAAGTTACCTGCTCTGTTTAAGATGAAGCAGTTTCTTCCCCCTCAGTTGCAAACTTGATTGATTCTTCATATTTATGGGGTTCCTCTACCCGGCTTGCTTTCAGTTGTTCATTTATTTACTTGACTTGTTCATTGTCACGAACGTTCTTTCAAGCAAGCCTCTTGATCCTTCCTTTCTTAGATATAGGTGTGGTTGAAGGTGTGGGTGTGGAATCTTTGGGTGATGAAGTATTTTCAGAAAGGTTATCCATTGATGTGTTTGGATGTGTGTGTAGAAGAGATGAGAGAAGATGGAGAGAGTTTTTTAACGACATGAGAGTTTAGAAGTGATAACATGGGTAAAGCCAAATCAATTTAAAGAGGGAGAGCTTAATTGGGTAACGTCAGCTTTTCAGAAGCTCGGGAGTCTAATAAAACTGGGAGTCAGTTTGAAAAGACATTGTAGACTTCGTCCATGCAATTATGGCGTTGGGGACTCTCTTTGGGTGAAACTGGTTCTTTTTGTAATGAATAAGCTTGATGGAGGTTAGGATTAAATGGGACTCTCTTTTTTATCATGATCGAAAAACAATTATTTTAAAATATGTTGAGTGGAGAGTACATCCCATGTAATCTAGATTGTATCCCTAATTCTAAATGCACAAAATTCACTTGGAGCCTGCTTAAGCCCATAAAATGTCATCCTCTTGGAGCCTACTTAAGCCCATAAAGTGTTATGTACAAAATTCACAAATTATCTAACTATGTATCCCTAATTCTAACCCGTTCCTTTGAAAGTGATCTTTACGTAGAGCTTTTGTGAATATGTCATCTATTTGCTTGTCAGTAGCACAAAATTCCACAATGATCAAACCCTTTTCACCGTTGTCCCTAAAAAGTGATGCCTAACATCTATGTGCTTAGTTCTTTTTTGATGAACCGAGTTCTTGGTCATACTGATTGCACTGGTGTTGTCACAAAAGATAGGGATACAACCTACATCAATTCCAAATTCCACTAATTGTCATTTGATCCACAACAATTGAGCACAATATGAGGCAGCAGCCACATACTCAGCTTCAACAGTAGACAAGGCCACAGAATTTTACCTTTTTGGTGACCGAAGACACAAGGCATGATCCAAGAAAGTGTGCCATACCTAAAGTGCTCTTTCAAACAACAAGAAAACCTGTATAATCAGCATCAGCATATCCCGCTAAGTTGAAATTACTACCTTCTGAATACCATAGACAAAAGAGAGTGGTGCCTTTTAGGTATCTCAAGATCCTCTTAATGACAGTCTAGTGAGACTCCTTTGGATTTGCTTGAAATCTAGCATAAAGGTCTACACTAAAAACAATGTTAGGTTTACTAGTAGTGAGATATAACAAACATCCACTCATTCTCCTATACAACTTCTGACCAACAGATGAATATGTTCATCTATATCTAATTTTGTGGTTGTTGCTATAGGAGTGTCGATATCTTTGGAGTCTTCCATTTTAATCCTTTTAAGAAACTCTTTCACATACTTCTATTGATGGATTATAGTTCCATTTGATTTTTGTTTAATTTGTAAGACTAAAAAGAAATTAAGCTCACCCATCATACTCACTTCAAATTCACTCCCCACCCGTTTAGCAAATTCTTTACTTAACTTATCAGTAGTTACTCCAAAGATTATATCATCAACATATATCTGAACTACCAAGAGATCTTTATCATTTTCTTTCAAGAACAGAGTATTTTCAAATTTACCTCTCTTGTAGCCATGCTCAAACAAGAATTTTGAAAATCTTTCATACTATGCTCTTGGAGCCTGCTTAAGCCCATAAAGTGCCTTGTCAAGCATGTACACATGATCAGGACATTCCTTTGTTTCACGACCCCAATCCCTACCGAAGGATGTCGTGATGGCACCTAGTCTCTAAAACTGGCTAAGCCTGACATACATGAAGCAATACCGAAAATAATAATAGAATTTCAAATTTAAAAGCAACAAACTATCAAAACAGAATCTCCACGATGTAACTCCCAAAAATCTGGTGAGACACAGTCATAACCTCTACAATATACCGAACATCCGCTAATACATCACTATCTAAATAAAGAGTATGGAATAGAAATCAATGACAAAGGGTGACTCTGAGGCCTGTCAGCGTCGGCAGGTATACCTTGAAATCTCTAATCCGAAAACTCAACTCACTGGTGCCTAGCCGGGTATGAGGTACCTGGATCTGCAAAAAAAAATGTGCAGAAGCGTAGTATGAGTATACCACAACGGTATCCAGCAAGTATCAAACATAACCTCGATAAAGTAGTGATGAGGTCATGTCAACACACGCACTAAAATTAATATACATTATAATAATGGAAACAAGAAAATGATGAAATGAAGAAATACACAAAGATAAGCTACAATGAAATAAAGGCAATAAAGGCATCAAGGGAGGAACACATAATAAGAACACCAAGGAAACGATGCAGACAAACACAAGTGATATAAATGAAAGATAACAACAATAATCACGTTCGAGGTTCCGCCTCATATCTCATTTCACAATCACTGGAATTCCTTATATCCCCACGGGAGCCTTACATTTAGTTTGGAAATTTTTCCCGAAATAGATACCCGCATTTTAGCCAACCTTATCACACCGCGTGACTTCAAGTAGTTCTCATACTAGCAATGTGCATATCAAGCCCACCTTATCTTACCACATGCGTATTAACCCCTGTCCTTATACCTCCGCGTATGTATCAATATCACAACATATCACAACTCGCACCTCAACTGCTCAAATATCACAACTTTCCAAAAGAATCAACAATAACAATGTTTCCACAATAATAGCTCATGACTCAATCACAATGTGTACAAGAGTTTCAACAATAACAACTGAAGGTGAATAGCTCAAAAAGAATGGTATTTCAACTATTTACAAGTTTGCCTTAATGTGATCACGACTTTTACCACTTCAACACTAAAACTCAACAATAAGATATTCAAAGAATAACAACTTCAAGTAAGATAACTCAACGGTTATATTTAACATGGCAATAAATGAAGTAACTCCAACTAAGCATGTAAGGGCAAAATAAGGAGTAAGAGATGAGATAAGTATTAACAATGTCAAGTAAAGCATGTAAGGATATATTAACGATGATGAGTATAAAATATTATGACAATTTGATTAAAGTCATGAAAGCAATATACATAGCTTAAACGGGCCAATTACCACATATAACCCATGTACCCACTCGCGACCTTGCGTACACGGGTTTCACGTGCCACAAATGACACAAAACAACTCCAATCCTAAGGAGAAATTCCCCCATACAAAGTTAGGCAATATAATTACATCAAAACGTGCAAACTCAATCCACTAGTAAGCCTTTTCCACGAACATCCAACTCCGAACGGCTAGAATCTAGCCAAAAAAAATTATACAATAAATACAAGCCATAGGAAACAATTCCAGATAATAAAGTTGCAATCTTTAAAGAAAAGTAAAGAGTCAACCCAGGCCCGCGTCTTGGAACCCGACCAAACATAAAAAAATCCGAACACTCGTTCAATAACGAGTCCAACCATACTAAAATTGTTCAATTCCGTTCTCAAATCGCCTTTCAAATCCTCAAAATATAGCTTATGAAGTTTTCACAAATTTCCCCAATTTTTTCAACCCAAAACACTAATTAAACAGTAAAAACAATAATGGATTCATTTGTAATAATCAAATCCGAGTTAAAATAACTTACCCCGATCAACGCCTTGAAAATCTCTTAAAAAATCTCCCAAAACTGAGGTGTCTAGCTCAAAAGATGAAATATGGAACAAATTCCTCGATTTGGAAATAATATACTGTTGTCGAGTTATTTACTTACAGGATCGCGGAAAGGCATTCACGACCGCAGAGAAAAAGTTCTCTCGACTCACAAAACCTCTTACGTAATCGCATGAACTCAGTCGTGAACGCGTGCCTCAACTTAGTCTCTCCTTCCTTATACGTGAACACGGTCCCACGCACGCGTCTGCGATGCACAAGTACCCCCAACTTACGCGATCCCATTCCTGATTTCGCGAACACGGAGAGTAAAAATCCATCACTAGCTAATTACTCTACGCAATCGCGGCATATCCTTTGCAAAGGCGATAAAGGAAATCAGAAACTCAGAAAACCAGCAATCTCAATGAAAGCACAAATGGTCCGAACTCAATCTGGAACTCGCCGGGGACCCCGGACCTTGTCCGAACATACCAACGAGTCCTAAAACAAGATATGAACTCGCTCGAAGCCTTAATTCACATCAAACAACGTCAACCATGAATCGCACATTGATTCAAGCCTAATCAACTCTCGGTCAAAATTCTCAATCTTCCAAACCTTCAACTTTCCAAGTTTTCCCAATTCAAGCCAAAATGACCTACGGACCTCCAAATCAATATACAGACCTAGGACTAAGTTCAAAATCACAATATGAAGCTATCAGAATGATCAAAACTCTATTCAGGAGTCGTCTACACAAAAGTCAAACTCTGGTAAACTCTTTCAACTTAAGCTTCCAACATTGGGACTAAGTATCCCAATTCACTCCGAACCTCACCCAAAACTAAATCAACTACCCCGACAAGTCACATAACCACAATATAACATAGAGGAGGCAATAAATAGAGGAACGGTGCTAAAATACTCAAAAGGACCGGTCAGGTCATTACATCCTCCCCGCTTTAAAACAAACATTTGTCCCCGAACGAGTATAGAGACATACCTGAAGTGGTGAAAAGATGACAATAACAGCTACGCATATCATGCTCGGTCTCCCAAGTCGCCTCCTCGATTGGTTGACCCCTCCACTGAACCTTGACTTAAGTAATGTTCTTTGACCTCAACATTCAGACCTGCCTGTCCTAGATGGCCACCGACTCCTTAACATAAGACAAATCCTTGTCCAATTGGACTGAACTGAAATCTAAAACATGGGAAAAAGCACCGTGATACTTTCGGAGTATGGAAACATAGAACACTTGATGAACTGAAGATAGACAAGGTGGAAATGCAAGCTTGTAGGCCACCTCACCAATCCTCTCAAGGATCTCAAAAGGTCTGATATACCAAGGGCTCAACTTGCCCTTCTTTCCTCATCACACCCTTTATGGGTGAAACCCCGAGAAAAACTCACTCTCCCACCATAAATGCAACACCGCAAACCTTTCATTCCGCATAACTCTTCTATATGGATTGGGCTGTACGAAGTCGATCCGGATCAACTTGACATTCTCTAAGGCATCTCAAACCAAATTCGTGCCTAATAATTTATGCTCTACCGACTCAAACCAACTAACTGGAGAACGACACCGTCTCCCATATAGGGCCTCACAAAAAGCCATATGAATTCTCGATTGGTAACTATTGTTTTAGGCAAACTACGCAAACAACAAAAATTGATCCCAAGAACGTTTGGGGATGAAATGTTGTGCTCAACTCAACCCCTGTGCCTAATTCATGTTATACGGCCCTCCAAAAGTACAAGGTGAATGACGTACCTCGATCAGAAATGATAGACACGGGCACACCGTGAAGACGAATGATCTCGCGGATGTAGATCTTAGCTAACCGCTCAGAAGAATAGGTAACCGCCATAGGAATGAAATGTGACGACTTGGTCAACCTATCCACAATGACCCATACCACGTCGAACTTTTTCTGAGTCTGTGGGAGCTTAACAACGAAATCTATTGTGACACATTCCCATTTACACTCGGGAATCTAAAGTCTCTAAAGCAAACCGCCCGGCCTCTGATGCTGATACTTCACCTGCTGAGAATTTAGGCACCGAGCTACATACTCCACGGTGTCTTTCTTCATCCTTCTCCACCAATAATGATGCCATAAATCCTGATACATCTTAGCGGCACCCGGATGAATGGAGTACAGTGAACTGTGGGCCTCTTAAAGAATCAAATTTTATAACCAATCCAAATTGGGCACACATAATCGACCTTGCATCTGTAACATAACGTCTTCTCCGATAGAAACCTCCTTGGCATCGTCGTGATGTAATGTGTCCTTAAGAACAAGCAAATGGGGGTTTTCATATTGACGCTCTCTGATGCGATCATATAGAGAAGACCAAGAAACCACGCAAGCAATAACTCGACTGGGCTCCATAATACTTGATCTAACAAACTAGTTGGCCAAGGCGCGAACATCCAATGCTAATGGCCTCTCCAATGCCGGTAGATATGCTAAACTGCCCAAGATCTCCGCCTTTCGACGCAAGGCATCAACCACCATATTGGCCTTTCCAGGATGAAGTAAATGGTGATATCATAGTTTTTAAGTAACTCTAACCATCTTCGTTGCCGCAAGTTAAGATTTTATATTTGAATAGATGTTGTAGACTCTGATGGTCGGCATAGACCTCACAAGGGACACCGTAAAAATAGTGACGCCAAATATTCAAGGAATGAACAATAACTGCCAATTCCAAGTCGTGACCAGATAATTATTCTCATAGGTCTTCAGCTGCCGAGATGCGTAGGCACTCACCCTACCGTCTTGCATCAACATCGCGCCAAGGCCAACACGTGATGTGTCACAGTACACAGTGTAAGACCCTAAACCCGTAGGCAATACCAACACTGGGGATGTAGTCAAAGCTGTCTTGAGATTTTGAAAGCTCTCCTCACACTCCTTGGAACATCTGAAAGGAGCACCCTTTTAGGTCAATCTGGTCATAGGTGCAGCAATAGATGAGAAACCCTCTATGAAACGATGATAATACCCGACCAAACCAAGAACACTCTGGATCTTAGTAGCTGAAGATGGTCTGGACCAACTTTATATTGCTTCAATCTTCTTAGGATCTACCTTGATCCCCACACTCGACATCACATGACCCAAAAACGATAGCAAATGAAGCCATAATTCACACTTTGAAAGTTTTGCATATAACTTCTTTTCTCTTAAGGTCGGTAGCACAATCCTCAAATGTTGCTCATGGTCCTCCCGGCCACGGGAGTACACCAAGATGCCATCAATAAACACAATGATGAACGAATCAAGATATGGATGGAATACATTATTCATCAGGAGCATAAATGTTGTTGGGACGTTGGTCAACCCAAATGACATCACAAGGAACTTATAGTGACCATACTGAATTCTAAAGGTAGTCTTCGAAATATCTGAATCCCGAATCTTTAGCTGATGATAACCTGACCGCAAATCAGTCTTTGAGAACACTCTGGCACCCTATAGCAGATCAAATAAGTCATCAATGCGTGGAAATGGATATTTGTTCTTCATTGTAACATTGTTTAACTGCCGATTATCAATACACATGCGCATAGAGCCATCATTTTTCCTCACAAACTGAACTGAAGCACCCCAAGGTGACATGATAGGCCGAATGAAACCCTTATCAAGAAACTCTTGCAACTTCTCCTTTAACTCCTTCAAATCCTTCAACTCCACTTGGCCATACAATATGGTGGAATAAATATGGGTTGAGCACCCGACAACAAATCAATACCAAAATCGATATCAATATCAGGCGGCATGCCTAGAAGATTTGTCGGAAATACATATGGATAGTCTCTCACTACTGGAATTGACTCAACCGTAGGAGTATCGACACTGACATCTCTCACAAAGTCTAGGTATGCATCACACCCCTTCTCAACCATTCGTTATGCCTTAAGGAAGGACACAAACATACTAGGAAAGTAATCCAAAGTACCCTTCCACTCCAACCGTGGTAAACCTGGCATAGCCAATATCACCATCTTGGTGTGACAATCAGCATATCATGATAGGGCGACAACCAGTCCATGCCCAAAATAATATCAAAGTCTACAATACTGAGCAATAATATATCAACTATGGTTTCAAAACCACCAATAACAACTAAACACGATCGATACGCACAGTTAACAACAATAGAATCTCCCACATGCGTGGACACATAAACAAGAGAACCCATAAGAATCATAGATATGCTTAAATACGGAGCAAAGTAAGATGATACATATGAGTAAGTGGAGCATGGATCAAATAAGACTGATGCATCTCTATAACAAACAGGAACAATACAAGTGATAGCTGCGTCTGATGCAACCGTTTTGTCCTACCCGGAAAAGCATTTTTCTAGCATGACCTCCTCCTATAGAGCAAACCCTACCTGCCTGACCTCCACCTAAGTGGTTTTGTAGGTGGAGAGGCAATTGGAGTAGTAACCACGGCCTGAGAAGTATGTGGACCTAGTGGAATACGTGGAGCCTGAGTAGTTTGTAGAGGTGCACCCCTCCTAAGTCTGGGGAAATCCCTCACCGTATGACGGGTATCACCACACTCAAAAACAGTTCTCGGTGGGCGTGGATTTTGAAACTGGCTTGGGCCTGGTCGGCTGGATTTACCGTTGAAAGCTCCTCATGCAGTAGGTGCACTAGACAGTGGCAGTGCATAATGGGCAACCTGAGACTTGAAAGTAGCCGGAGTACCACTAGAAGCTAAAAGTGTTGAATGAACTAGATGACTCATATAGCCTCTACCATCATGGGCTGCAACTGGGGCACGACACCACTATATCGCCAGAATCATGAGGCCTCTTAGCCTCATTGTCCTCTCTCTCCCGGACCCACATACCCTCTAATATCCATGCGATCTCTACCACCTACTGATATGGGATATCTATCTCCAACTCTTAAGCCATGGTGAATCTAATACCATGTTTAAGCCCCTTGATAAATCGACGGACTCACTCTTTGACTGTGGAAACCAAGGCAGGTACATGTCTGGACAACTCACTAAATCTGCTAGCATACTCTGACACTGTCATGGTACCTTGGCGCAGCCGCTCAAACTATGCACGCCATGCATCCCGAATGCTTTGGGGGAAAAACTCTCTCAAGAACATCTCTAAAAACTGAATCCATGTGAGTGAAATTGCATCGGCTGGGCTACCCTCATCGTAATCCTTCCACCACTTATACGCTGGTCCTGACAGCTATAATGTTGTAAAAGCAAACCGCTCATCCTCACAATACCCATGGTGCGGAAAAAACAGTGGCACTTCTCTAAAATACCATGTGCATCTTCTATAGCTAGACCGCTGAAGATAGGAGGTTGGTACTTCTTGTACCTCTCAGGTCGAAGCTGCTCCTTCTCAGATGTTGCTGCCCTAACCCCAGGCTAAACTGGAACAACTGAATGCATTGGTATAACCTCTAGGACTTGGTCAACATGGACCCGCTGCTCTGGGGTACGGGCCGCGGGTGTCTGAGCTCCTCCCCCAGCCTGAGATGTGGGTGGTGCAAGTGGATTCAACCCCGCCTAAGCCTGAGTACCAAACATGCTGAATAATTGTGTGAGGGTCTCCTGAAGTGCAGGGGTGGAAACAGGCACCTCAGGTGCCTGCCCTCTAACTGAAGCTACTGGTGTCTCCTCTATTGCAGCTCGGGCAGGTGCTCTAGCTGCACAACGTGCTCCTCCTCGGCCTCTACCCCGACCTCTTGTGGCTCTAGAAGGGGACGCGGGTGTTTGATCGTCGGATCTAGCGGTGTGTGTCCACACCATCTGTGGGAGAATATAAAGACAAAGATTTTAGAATTTTGAAGTCAACAAATTCACACGATAACGAATCAAAGAAGTGAATTTTCCTGACAGTTCCATAGCCTCTCAAAGATAAGTACAGACATATCTGTACCGATCCACAAGACTCTACTAAACCTGCTTATGACTTGTAACAACTATGAACCTAGAGCTCCGATACCAACTTCTCACGACCTCAATCTTCCATCGTCGGATGTCGTGATGGCACATAGTCTCTAAGACTAGGTAAGACTAACGTACATGAAGAAATACTAGAAACAATAATAGAACTTCAAATTTAAAAGCAGCCAGCTATCAAAACAGAATCTCCACGATGCAACTGACAATAACTCCCCAAAATCTGGTGAGACTGGTTCATAAGCTCTACACAAATAAATGGAACATCCCTAATACATCACTATCTAAATAAAGAGTATGGAATAGAAATCAAGGACAGAGGGTGACTCCTAGGCCTGCGAACGCCGACAGGTACACCTTGAAGTCTCCAATCCGAAATTTCAACTCACTAGTGCCTATCCTGGTATGAGGAACCTGGATCTGCACAAAAAGATGTGCAGAAGCGTAGTATAAGTACACCACTAAGGTACCCAGCAAGTATCAAGCCTAACCTCGGTAGAGTAGTGACGAGGTCAGGTCAAGACACCTACTGGAATAAATAAAGAAGCTGAACATGCATGGTACAGTATAATAATTGAAACAAGGAAATGATATAATGAAGAAATATAACAAGATAAGATACACTAAAATTAAGGCAATAAAGACATCAAGGGAGGAACACATAATAAGAAAACCAAGGAAACGATGCAGACAAACACAAGTGATGTAAACGAAATATAACAACATGAATAGCGTCTGAGGTACCGCCTCATATCTCATTTCACAATCACAATCACAGTCTTTACTTATATCACCGCGGGAGCCTTACATTTCGTTTTGAAAATCATTTTTCCCGATATAACTACCCCCGTTTTAGCCCATCTCATGACACTGTGTGGCTTCAAGTAGTTTCCCCACTAGCAACACGCGTATCAATCCCACCTTATCTCACCACATGCGTATCAACCCCTATCATTATACCACTGCATGCGTATCAATATCAAACCATATGACAATTCGCACCTCAAGTTCCCAAATACCACAACTTGCCAAAAGAATCCACAATAACAATTTTTCCACAACAATAGCCCATCGCTTAACCACAATATGTACGAGAGTTTTAACAATAGCAACTTAATGTGAATAGCTCAACAAGAATGGTATTTCAAAAATATACAACTTTGGCTCAATGTGATCACGACTTTTACAACTTCAACACCAAAACTCAATAATAAGATATTTAAAGAATAACAAGTAAGGTAACTCAACAGTTAAATATTTAACAAGACAATAAGGAAAGTAACTTCAACTAAGCATGTAAGGGAAAATAACGAGTAAGAGATGATACAAGCATTAACAATGTCAAGTAAAGCGTGTAAGGATAGATTAACGATGATAAGTATAACATGTTATGAAAATTTAATTAAACGCATGAAAAGAATCAACATAGCTTAAACTGGACAATTAGCACATATAGCCCGTGTACCCACTCGTCACCTTGCGTACACGACTTTCATGTATCACAAATGACACAAAACTACTTCAATACTAAGGGAAAATCCCCTCATACAAAGTTAGGCAAGATACTTACCTCAAAACACGCTAACTCAATCCACTAGTAAGCCTTTTCTGTGAATATTCAACTCCGAAATGCTCAGATCTAGCCAAAATAACTATATACCATAAATACAAATCATAGAAAACTATCCGGGCCCGCGTCTTGAAACCCGACCAAACTTACAAAATCTGAACCCTATTCAATAACGAGTCCAACCATACCAAAATTATTCAATTCCGACCTCAAATCACCTTTCAAATCCTCAAAATATAGCTTATGAAGTTTTCACAAATTTTCCAAATTTTTCTAACCCAAAACACTAATTAAATGGTAAAACGATGATGGATTCATATGTAATAATCAATCCGAGTTAAAATCACTTACCCCGATCAACTCCTTGAAAATCTCTTCAAAAATTGCCCAAACTCGAGGTCTTAAGCTCAAAAGATGAAAATTGAACAAAACGCTCGATTTAGAAAAAATGTATTGTGGCCCAGTTATTGCCTTACACGATCGCGGAAAAGCACTCCCGATTGTAGAGAACAAAGTATCCATGCTCATAAAACATCTTATGTGATCGCATGAACTCAGCCGCGAACGTAGTGACTAACGCGTACCTCAGCTCAGTCTCTTCTTCCTTATATGCGGACGCGGTCCCACGCACGTGTTCGCGATGCACAAGCACGCCCAACTTACGCGATCGAATCCCTGACTTCGCGAACGTGGAGAGTAAAAATCCATCAGTCGCTAAGTACTCAACGCGATCGCGATATATCCTCAGCGAACGCGATGAAGGGAACCAAAAACTCTTATAATCAGCAATCTCTTGCAAGCACAAATGGTCCGAACTCAATCCGAAACACGCTCGGGGGCCCTGGGACCCCATCCCAACATACCAACAAGTCCTAAAACACGATACGAACTCGGTCGAAGCCTCAAATCAAATCACATAACACCAAAACCACGAATCGTACATCGATTCAAGCCTAATGAACATATTAACTTCTAACTTCTAGTACTAATGCTGAAACATGCCAAACCAACTCCGATTGACCTTAAATTTTGCACACAAGTCATAATTGACACATCATACCTATTCCAACTTCTGGATCTGAAATCCAGACCTGATATAAACAAAGTCAACTCTCGGTTAAACTTCTCAATCATCCAAACCTTCAACTTTCTAACTTTTTCCCGTTCAAGCCAAAATGACCTACGAACCTCCAAATCAATATCCGAACATAGCCTAAGTCACAAATCACCACACAAAGCTATCGGAACCATCAAAACTCCATTCAGAGTCGTCTACACAAAAGTCAAACTTCGGTCAACTCTTTCAACTTAAGCTTCAAACTTTGATACTAAGTGTAACCCTCACCCGAAACCAAACTAACAACCTCGGCAAGTCAGATAACCACAATTTAACATAGAGGCAATAAATAGGGGAAAATGGCTAAAATACTCAAAAAGTTCGGCTGGGTCGTTATAATTAGATACCTTCTAAAGTATGAGATCTTATGTGTAGATACCCGATATAATTTCTAATTTAATGATGGGCTAAATTAGAATTACATTGTCACGACCCATTTTTATGATAGGTCGTGATAGCGCCCAGCGTCGCCGCTAGGAAAGCCAACGGTGAACTAACCACGTGATTTATCTTTTTAATAATTTTCCAAGTAATTAAACTTTCCTTAATTTAAAAACATTTAAGAAATATAGATTTAAAATAAATAAATCGAAGGCAATTGAATGCATTCATAACCATGGGATTGATCTAAAAACTACAAGCCTACTAGTGTGTGCCAAGACCCGGTATCACAAGAGTATGAGCTACTAGTAGAATATACAAAAACATTACTACTCTACTGTCCGAAATGAAATAGACAGAACAATAAAACAAAAGAAAGACTCTAGCTTCTACAGAATGGCTCGGAAGGCAGCTCGTCGTGTAGTCTCGTGATAGGGATCAAGCGTGCACGCCGGACTGATACCCAGATGCACCTGGCTCAAATCCTGCACATTAAGTGCAGAAGTGTAGCGTGAGTACATAAATAACATGTACCCCGGAAGTATCCAGTCTAACCTCGAAGAAGTAGTAATGAGGGGTCGGCTTGACACTTACTATGGGCTAACAATAATATGTCAAAATTATAATTAAGCATGGATTCCATGAATAATACTAAAATTTCAATAACAGGAAATATTAAATAATCCTTTCATAAAAATTAAGTCCCGAACTTATTTTCATCATTTAACAATTTATATCTCAAGCCAATGAAGCAGTATCAATTATAAATGGTTCCAAAGATTTATCATGTGCAAATTATACTGAGGTCGTACGACCCCATCCAACATAAATATTTAAATTGTGCATTGTCGAGGGTCGAACGACATGAATCATAGATGCATCTATCTGCTACCGAGGCATTCGGCCCGCTCCACAAAAGAATATACTTTAAAGAAACCACAAATTTTCAATAACAGTCAAGTGTCTCATTCACAACTTCAAGTAAGTGAAATTTTACATTTTTCAATTCCTTTACCAAATTTCAATGTGACTTAAGCAATTAAGTTTACAAGTAGGGTACAAACATTACAAGTGTAGCATGATATGGGTCATAGACTACCAGTACAATAGCATAACTAGTAGCTACATACGGACTCATGTCACCTCGTGCGTACGTATCCCTCACAAATAGGAACACATATTAGTTAATTCGCCTATGAGGTTAATTCCCTCTTACAAGGTTAGAAAAGAGACTTACCTCGTCTCAAAGCCTACTTCTCGGTCCAATATTGTGCTCAAACCCTCAATTCGGTGCCCAACGACTCAAAATTAGTCAAATATTGTATAAATTGATCAATACATGTTCAAACGTTCATATCCTAACAATAAAAGTTATTTCCCAAGCCTATTGCAAGAATTTCTAAAATTCAACCCTAGGCCCACGTGTCCGGATTCTGGAAATTTTTGAAGAAAGTGGTTACCCATAACCTCATGAACCCAAATATATGATTTTTACTAAATTCCATAATCGATTTCATGGCTAAGTCCCATTTTTATCAAACCTAGGTTTTTCTTCTAACCCATAAATTCCACAAAGATAATGCGTCCAGATCTTAAGCATGTGACGTGTCGGCATGATACCTCCGGAGCATAGACACGTGGAAAACCAGATGAAATCCTGATAGACTGGGAGGCAAAGCAAATTCATAAGCAACCTCCCCAACTCGTCTCAATACCTCAAATGGGCGTATAAACCTTGGGCTCAACTTTCCCTTCTTTCCAAATCGCATAATCCCCTTCATCAACGAGACTTTCAAGAGAACCTTCTCGCCCTCCATAAATGATAAATCACGTGCCTTCTGATCTGAGTAACTAATCTGTTTGTACTGTGCTATGCGACGTCGCTCCTGAATCAACTTTACCTTTTATAAGGCATCCTTTACCAAATCAGTACCATATAACTTAGCCTCGCCGGGATCAAACCACCCGATGGAAGAATGACATGGTCGACCATATAAAACCTCAAATAGAGCCATCTCGAAGCTGGACTGATAATAATTGTTGTAAGCAAAATTGGCCAAGAGAAAGAATCAATACCACTGTCCCCAAAAGTCAATCACATATGCTCTGAGCATGTCCTCCAAGATCTAAATTGTCCCCTCCGGCTGTCTGTCGATTTGTGGGTGAAATGTTGTGTTGAGCTTTACATGGGTCCCCAACTCACTATGTACTTCTCTCTAGAAATGGGAAGTAAACTGAGGGCCTCTATTTGATATGATGGAAATAGGCACACCATGCAACCGAACTATCTCCTGAATATAAATCTGGGCCAACCTCTCCGAAGTATACGTAGTCACAACTGGGATGAAGTGTGCCGATCTGGTCAATGTGTCAACAATGACCCAAACTGTATCAAACTTCCGCAAAGTCCACGGAAACCCAACTACAGATTCCATAGTAATGCGCTCTCACTTCCACTCAGGTATGGTCATCTGATGGAGTAGGCCACCTGGCCTCTGGTGCTCACACTTAACCTACTGGAAATTTAGGCATCTAGCTACATACTCAACTATGTTTTTATTCATCCGCTGCCACCAATAATGCTACATCAGATCGTGATACATCTTCGTAGCAGCTGGATAAATGGAATATCGAGAACTGTGCACCTCATCTAAAATCCTCTCCTTCAAGAAATCGACATTAGGAACACATAGACGACTCTGGAGTCTTAGAACACCATCCCCGCCGATAGTAACCTCCTTGGCACCACCATGTAGTACTATCTCTCTAAGAACCATCAAGTGCGGATCATCAAAGTGTCGAGCCTTGATCTACTCCAATAGTGAAGACTGGCCATTGACGTATGCAAGAACTTGGTTGGGCTCTGAAATATCCAACCTCACAAGTCTGTTAGCCAAGGACTGAATGTCCGAAGCTAGTGGCCTCTTCTCTGTTGAAATGAATTCCAAGCTACCCATACTCTACGCCTTCTTGCTCAAGGCATCTGCGACTACATTCTCCTTGCTCAGATGATAAAGAATGGTGATGTCATAATCCTTTAGTAACTCTAGCCATCTGCGCTGCCTCAAATTGAGATCCATTTGCTCGAACAAATGTTGCAAGCTGCGATGATCAGTATAAACCTCACATGACACCCCTGAAAGATAATGCCTCCATATCTTAAGAGCATGAAAAATTGCGGCCAACTCTAAATCATGCACAGGATAATTCTTCTCATGTGGCTTCAGCTGATGTGAAGCATATGCAATAACTCGCCCATCCTACATCAATACACAACCCAAAACCAACGCGCGAAGCGTCGTAATACATAATATACATTCCCAAACCGTAAGGCAATACTAGGACCGGTGTTGTAGTCAAAACTGTCTTGAGATTCTGGAAGCTCGCCTCAAAATCATCGGACCAACAGAACGGAGCACCCTTTTGGGTCAATCTAGTCAAAGGTGATGTGATATATCAGAAGCCTCCACAAACTGGCGATAATAACATTCTAACCCCAAGAATCTCCCGATCTCAATCGTCGAAGTGGGAAGAGGCTAACTATGAACTACTTCAATCTTCTTGGGATCCACATTAATACACTCGCCTAATACAACATGCCTCAAGAATGCTACAGTATCTAGAAAATACTCACACTTGGAGAACTTAGCATATAGTTTCTATTCCCGCAAGGTAGGAGGCACCACTCTCAAATGATGCTCTTGCTCCTCCATGCTACGCGAGTAGATCAAAATGTCATATATGAAGACAATGACGGATGAACCAATATAAGGCATGAACACCAAGTTCATCAGATCAATAAATGTCGTTGGGGCGTTAGTCAAGCCGAAGGACATCACTAGAAACTCATAATGGATATATTTAGTACGAAAAGCAGTCTTCAGAACATCCGAGTCCCGAATATTCAATTGATGGTACCCCAGTCTCAAGTCGATCTTAGAGAAAATCCTAGCACCGTGTAATTGGTCAAACAGGTCATCAATACATGGCAACGGGTACTTATTCTTAATGGTGACTTTGTTCAACTGGCGGTAATCAATGCACATCTGCATAGTCCCGTCTTTCTTCTTCACAAATAACACTGGTGCACCCCAAGGTGATACATGCGGCCTGATAAATCCCTTTGCTAGCAACTCCTAAAGTTGTTCCTCAACTCTTTCAATTCTTTTGGAGCCATAAGATACTCTGGGATAGATAGAGGATGGGTACCTGGAGTCAAATCAATGAAGAAATTGATATCACGATCTGGTGGCATGCCTGGAAGATCAGAAGGAAACACATCGGAGAACTCCCAATCATCGGAGTCTCTACGGTAGTATCCCAAACATAGCCTAGATAAGCCAAATAACCCTTCCCGACCATGTGTCGAGCATTCATAAAATATATGATCCGAGTAGGTCTGCTAACAGACTGTAAAGACCCGTAAAAGTTCTTGCTTAAAATAATGCCCGAATAAGTCCCCGAGTTGTTATCTCTGTGGAAATTCTTAAAAAGGACCTTGATTTTCTAAAAATACCCCGGGATTTGAAAGAACTTAATTTTTATCCAAAAATTGGGTGTTATGCGACGCACTATGCGATCGCATAACGTGTATGCGGACCGCATAGTGGTCGCATACACGGGAAGATCACTGCCCAACTGAAGGGGTGTTATGCGACGCATAATGCGATCGCATAACGTGTATGCGGACCGCATAATGGTTGCATACCCGGGCATAATGTTTTCAAAATTTAGCTCACCTGGGGGCCATTCTGCGGTCCAATATGCGGACCGCATGTCAGGAATGCGATCGCATTCCTGACCGCATATTTGACACGGTCTTTTAATTTTCTTAATTTTTATACCCGACCCCAGTTTCACTTAACCCCTGCCCCCTTTCATTTTAACAAGTTTTCTGAATAAAATAGAGAGAAGTGAGAGTGGGTTCTAGAGGGTGAAGTCCTCATCTTCCCCAAATTGGTCCTCCATCTCTACCCGGGCTTGGAAGTTTATCAAGTAATAGTCATCTTCTTCATCATAAGAGCTAAGCCTTCACCCTACTTTTCTCAAATTCCAGGGATTTAACTAAGAATAAAACACACATAGGTTGGTTCTTGAGGGTGAAAATTTGGGACCTTGCATGCATGTGAATAATCTTCCATCACCTAGTAAAGGGAAGCAAGTAGAGTAATATTTCACTAAAAAGGGGTTTAGTCAATCTAATGGATCACTTAGTGTTTGATAAAATGCTCAAATGAATTCGAGACTCCTAATTCTAAGGTAAATATGTTGGGTTGTGAACTAGATTGACGGTGCTAGGCGGTTCGATGGATTGCAATAGAAATTAAAAAGAGAAACTCGACTCCAGGTATGTATGGCTAACTTTAATCTTTGTAAAATCACTTGTGGTGTTCGAGCATACGGTACGTGTATTATTATGAATATGTGCAACTGGTTGTCCGAATTATGTTGAAGTGAGAAGTGTATTACTTGTCTGTCTTTAGTTGACCACCACACTACAATGCTATGAAACACTGTACTAGAAGGATAATGAATCCAAGAGTATGAATGTGTATGCTAAAGGCTATGTAAAGAAGTTGTATTCTTGTTGCTGAAATTTTCTGTGATTGAACTGTGATTTGTCATCGTTGATGTGAGATGTGATTGTAAGGTGGGATCGGGTTGCGCGCCGCAACAGGGGAAGATAAGGGTGATGTGGGAAAAGTGATAAGGGTGTGATTATGATTGTCGGGTTGCACGCCGCAACAATTGTCATGTGGGATCGGGTTGCACGCTGCAACAATTGTCAGATGGGATCGGGTTGCACGCCGCAACAATTGTCAGGTAGGATCGGGTTGCACGCCGCAACAAATTGTCAGGTGCTATCGGGTTGCACGCCGCAACAGGAGAAATAAGGGTGAAATGTGAGATGGGACAAGGGTGGAATTGAAACTATGATTATGATGAAGTGAAATTTGTGGAACTTCCATTGTGTGTCTTTCTATGTCTTGTGCAGTAATTGTGTGACTCTCTGTCTGTCTCTTGCGTGTGCATTATTGATTTTACTTAGAGTAAAGTTTGTTCATACATACTAGTACAATTCAAATGTACTGACGTCTCTTTTGTCGGGGGCGCTACATTCTTGTGATGACTGTAGGTGGTTCTATAGCAGGTACTCCAGCACACTGACAGTAGTGCCTCCTCTTCGTCCTATCAGCTATTTTGGTGAGCCCCTCTCCTCTCGGGGCCCAGTGTGGTTCATGCCACTTTTTCTTCCGGATTTTTATTTGGTATTCGTGTAAGGTATAGCCGGAGCCTTGTTACCGGCAAGTGTTTTATGTATAACTCCTTCGTACTCTTAGAGGCTCCGTAGACAGGAAATGTGGGTTATGTACTTATGTATTTTGGGCAGTATGACTTGTAGACCACGTAAAGTAAAACTGTGTGTTCTGTAGATTTTGTAAGTATTGTATCACATGTTGGAAATGACAGAATTCTATGCTATAATTTTGGACATTGAGAATGCATCTTAATTATAATTAAATAATGTACATCGGAAACTTCAGGGTAATAATGGGAGGGAAAAAGGAATCCAGGTCCGCTTGATTGGGGCTACCTGGTCGAGTGCCGTTCGTGTCCCTTAGTTTTGGGGCGTGACAAACTTGGTATCAGAGCCTAAGGTTTTAAAAGAGTCCTAGGATGTCTCGGACCCGCGTCTAGTAGAGCCCTTCTTATCGGTGTGTTGTCGACCACATTTATAATTAGGGGGCTACACGGACATTTAGGAAATTACTCTTTTCATTGTTATTCTATATCGTGCGGTGAAGTGGAGAGTGAAAATGTCCTTGTCTAATTCGTGCTTTGTTCCGAAATTTTTCAGTAATGGCACCAAAGAAGAGAGCTCGACTCGGCCTTGAGGCCAATGCCACCCCAAGTGTGGCTGTGAATCATGTACCTGGTGGTGCGGGTGAGAGTGACTCCCCGACCTTGAATTTGCCGAACCCTTCTATGATCAAAGCATTCCTGTTCCTGCGGCGGCGGAGGGTGCTGCAATCCCTCCCGCTGATATTCCTGATCCCTCTACGGTTCCAGCTTCCGGTCCCGGTACGTCCGAGGGGGACCTCAGAGGAGCTATTCATATGTTAACTCAATTGGTGGCCGCTCAGGCCCAAACATCTCATGCTACCCCCACGTCCTCCAGCAGACAGGGAGATTCCGCCTGCTCCAGAGTTCTCAGGTACGGATCTAGAGGCCGATCCACAGGATTTTCTTGATGAGATGTGCAAGACCCTTCTGGTGATGAAGGCTACAGGGACAGAGAGGGTTGAGTTAGCTTCGTACAGGATGAGGGGAGCATCATATTCCTGGTTCGAGATGTGGGAGGGTTCCCGTGGAGAGGGAAGTCCTCCGGCTAGATGGAGCGAGTTCGTGGATGCGTTCATGGATCACTTTTTGCCTGCCGAGACTGTGGCAGCCCGTGCTACTGAGTTTGAGGTCCTCAAGCAGGGCAGTATGAGTGTTTGGGAGTACCACATGGAGTTCGTGAGGTTGTCCAAGTATGCTCCCCAGTTAGTGTCGACCATGGATGCTCGAGTTCGACGATTTGTTCAGGGTCTCAGTCCTTTGGTTTTGAATGAGGCTGCTACAGCAGCTTTGCACTCGGACATGAATTATGGGAAGATTGTGGGATTCGCCCAAGCTACGGAGGCTAGAAAGTTGAAGATACGGGTAGACAGAGAGAGTAGCAGCAGAGCCCGGTCGGTGGGTCATTCAGGGAGCGCAGTTTCGGGGGGGAGGCCAATTCAGGGGAGGGGGCCATCAGGGCCATCCCAGCTTTATGCTCAGTCTTCAGCCAGTGCACTGCCATTCGTACACCGTTATCAGCCGAATAGTCATTGGAGATCAGGATCTGACAGCAGGAGACCCCGGCAGTCCGGTCATCCCGGAGGAAGGTTCCAGCAGCAGGGGAGGGCTTTGTGCCCTCAGTGCGAAGGGTTCCATACTGAGGCCTGTTATTTGGATTGCCCGATATGATTCAGGTGTGGGGTGAGGGGTCATCTTCAGCGGGATTGTCGTTTGCCTAGCCAGGGCATGGGTAGGGGGTTTGCCCAGTCATCCGGTTCTTTAGCCGCCACATCTTCAGTGCATCCTCCAGATCTAGTAGGACGTGGTGTAATTGGGGGTGGGTCTCATGGTAGAGGCGGACCCAGCCGATTCTATGCTTTGAGTGGTCGCCAGAATGCGGAGGCTTCTCCAGATGTTGTCACTGGTATTCTGAATGTTCAAACATTTGATTGCTATGCTCTTATTGATCTGGGGTCCTCCTTGTCCTATGTTACCCCGTTTATTGCTTCAAGTTTTGGGATAGAACCCGAACAGCTTCATGAGTCGTTCTCTGTATCAACTCTGATTGGTGATTCTGTTACAGCAGCGTGAGTCTATAAGAATTGTGTTGTCACGGTATGTGGTCGCGTTACCACGGCCGATCTTATTGAGCTGGAGATGGTAGATTTTGATATTATTATGGGAATGGACTGGCTTTATTCGTGCTTTGCCAAGCTCGACTGTCTAACGAGAGTCATGAGACTCGAGTTTCCTAATGAGCCGGTTATTGAGTGGAAGGGGAATGGTGTGGTGTCGAAAGGTAGGTTTATCTCCCGCCTTAAGGCCTCGAAGATGATTAAGAAGGGGTGTATCTATCATTTGGTCCGGGTCGCGGACACCGCCTCAGAAGTGTCGGCCCCCGAGTCCATGCCAGTCGTGAATGAGTTTCTTGAAGTATTTCCGGACGAGCTTCCAGGGATTCCGCCAGATAGAGAGATTGATTTTGGGATTGATGTACTACCAGATACGCAACCAGTATCTATCCCACCATACAGAATGGCGCCAGCAGAGTTAAGGGAGTTAAAGGAGCAGTTGAAGGATTTATTAGATAAGGGGTTCATTCGGCCGAGTGTGTCACCGTGGGGTGCTCCCGTTTTTTTTGTTAGAAAGAAGGATGGGTCGCTCCGAATGTGTATTGATTATCGGCAGCTCAACAAGGTCACTATCAAAAACAAGTATCCATTGCCTCGAATAGATGACTTGTTTGATCAATTGCAAAGTGCGAGGTTATGTTTCCACATATTCACCTGCCAGTTGGCTTCAAGACGCCAACGTTTGGAAAATATGACGGGCACGGAGACCCGATTGCTCATTTGAGGCGATATTGTACCCAATTGAGGGGTGTTGGTGGAAAAGATGAGTTACTAATGGCCTACTTCGGAGAAAGCCTCACCGGGATCGCTTCTGAATGGTACGTGGATCAAGAAATTACGCATTGGCATGTGTGGGACGATTTGGCCCGAGACTTTATCCGCCAGTTCCAGTATAATGTGGACATTTCTCCTGACAGGAACTCTTTGTCCAATTTGAAAAAGAAAACTGCGGAAAGCTTCGGCGAATATGCTGTCAAATGGCGCGAGCAAGCTGCCGGTTAAAGCCTCCCATGGACGAAACAGAAATGGTTACGGTCTTCCTACATGCCCAAGAGGCTGACCACTTCCAGAACATGATGTCTGCTATGGGTAGACCGTTCGCTGAAGCTATCAAAATTGGGGAGATGGTCGAAAATGGTTTGGAAACGGGCCGAATCTTGAGTCAATCTGCTTTTAAGGCCACATCACAGGCCGTTCAGAATGGTTCGGATGGTTTGATGAACATAAACGGGAGAGAAGAGGGAGCCATGATGGCTTCAGGCCCTAGGAATTCTCGACGACCTCGGGAATATCTAGGCCCATTTCCCAGAGCTTCACAACACTATTATCCTCATCAGGAAGCAGCCTATGCTATGTCCCCCTCCCCTATGAAGTAATGAACGCTCAACCGCATCCCCGACCACAACAGTATACCCAAAACCGAGCTCCACTTCCTAGAAATGTCCATCCTTACCAAGCTCCATATGACCCCAATCAAATGTTTCTCAATACAATCCTCGCCCAAGAGAGCCTTTCAAAAAGAATCAGTTCACCCCTATTGGTGAATCATACTCTAGCTTGTTCCAAAAGTTGGTCCGGATAGGTCTGTTGCAGCCAGTGGCCCCAAACCGGCCGAACCCCGAGTCCCCCTCGCACCGAGCTGATGCTAGATGTGAATACCACTCAGGAGCAGTGGGGCATGATACTGAAGATTGTTGGACTCTTAAAAGAGTAGTGGAAGACTTCATCGAGGTCCATGCAATAATGCTTAGGGATGAAGAAGACCCTAATATAATAAACAATTCACTGCCTGCTCACACAGGGCTAGTAGTCAGAATGATTTGTGAAGATAAAGAATTTGATCCGGCACTGAAGCCCATTGCAGCCATTTCCGAGACAGAAGAAAAGCTGAAAAAATGGTCGCCAAGCCTGAAAGTTTCCCCCATCAGATTGGAGTCTCGGTAACCAGTCTTGCTATCCTTTCTGCGTCCGGATTATCTCAGGGTGTGATCCAGATGTTTTACTTTATTGTCTTCTTTTCCGATGAAAACCCTTCTATCTTTGTTCAAAAAATAAATAAAAAAAATCATCAAATGGAATTAATATTTCATTTTCCAAGAATGTCTCTTTTATTAATCTTGTCTCTTTTCTTACTCTACTTTTAGTTCTGTTTAAATGCAGATTTCAATAACATGACATGATTGCAGACTTCATGCCCAGATCCTAAAATGTTGTCAGACCTCGAAATAATGAATCAAGAATCAGAATGAAAATGAAGTTGGGTTAAGGAAATAAAACCATGAATCGGAACAGCCAAAGAAAAATTAGTTTAGATTGAAAAGATCCATATAGTACTACTGCCAAAAGAGTTCGTTTGTACTTGGGATACATCAAATAAAATGTCCCTGAAACAACTGTCAACGAAGGTGCAGTCAAAAGATCCTAAAATGCTGTCAGACTTCGAAATAATGAATCAAGAATCAGAATGCAAATGAAGTTAGGTCAAGGAAATAAAACAATGAATCGGAACAGCCAAAGGAAAATTGGTCCAGATTGGAAAGGTCCATGCATTGCAACCAGAGTACTGCCAAAAGAGCGCGTTATACTTGGGGCTCGAAGAAAATGTCCCTGAAATAACTGTCAACACTGGTGCAGTCAAAAGGTACTATCTTCCATGTAACATGAAATGTTCTCCGGTTAGGATGACGAAGGCTTTCATTCTCGCTACCTAATCACCATTAACCCTTTTTGCAAACCCTTTGAGTTGGTTACTCTTCTTTGATTACCCTCTTTGGAACCCGAAAGTATTATTGGAAAATAAAAGGAAAAAAATTGAAAAATGAAAAAGAAAAAAAAATGAAAAACGAAAATGAAAAAGAAAGAGGAAAAAGAAACAAAAAAAAATGAAATGAAAAATAAAAAGAGAACAAGGAAAGCAAAATAAAGAGAAAACAAGACAAAAATAAAAAACAAAAACAAAAACAAAAACAAAAGTTCCCTGAACTATGTTTGACTTGATTCCGAAAGGATACGTAGGCAGCCTCTCCCTAGGGTTCAGTCACACCAAAATAAAAATCCAAATTTCCCCAAAAGTGAAACTGGGGCAGAAGTTATGATATGTTCGGCGATGTGTCGCTTGAAAGGTTCCAAAGTTGTAATTCAACACAAATTCTTTTCACCAAAATCCATGTTCAAGTCCTTCCGATCAATCGGCAAAGATGTCCAAAATTGGAGAATACAGTTGTTTGGATTTAATACAAGCAAATGAGAGAAATTAAAATGAGAGAGTCTTATCGGTGAAAACCCACACGGGCACCTTGAGGTGACGGTAAGAAGAGAAATAAAAATGAGAGAGTCTCATCGGTAAAAACCCACACGGGCACCGTGAGGCAACGGTAAGAAGATAAATGAGAGAGGTCAGTCGGTGAAAACCCACAAAGGGCACCACTGATCGAAAAGAGGATAATTGGTCACTGACACGGACACGGTCTGGGGCAAGATTTCTCAATCTCGAGGTAATAGTTGTGATGAATTTATGAGAGTCGGACGATTTACACAGATCAGGCATCCAATTCAAAAGACATGTCACGTTCATTGAAGACCGCATGCACTCCAGATAAGTCCTTCTTTCCTTTCCCCGAAAGGGACACCTTTTGTTTGAATTCATTGTCAATTCTGTCATTTATTTTTCTTTTGAATCCCTTTCGGTCTAACTCTGCTCCGAAACTAAGGCAAAGAAAGGATGGCAAGACTGATTTACAGGGCTCTCATTTGACACGGGCTAATATGCAAAAAGGCACCCAGCCTCGTTAGGGGCATCAAGTCGATCTCGATTGGCCATAGCGGCCGATGCATCAAACTCAAAACCCTTGAAAGGAGAAAATCAAATTGAAGTGCATATAAAGGCGAATGAAGTTGAAAGGTTGAGTCCTACGTGGCTAACCATCTCGGCAAGGTTTGAAAAGCTGAAATATTCCAAATGCCCTAAAGTTAAAGTTGGAAGAAAAGTTAGAAATGAAAGGCCAATAAAGGAGAAATAAAGTTGGAAAGGTTAAGTCCTACGCGACTAACCGTTGTAGCCGAATTTGAGGGGCCAAAACTCCCCTTGATACTCTGGAAATCCAAAAGAAAAAGCAAGTGAAAGGCCAACAAAGGCGAAATAAAGTCAAAATTTTGGGTCCCACGTGATCGACCGCCATCGTAAAATCTGGAAAGCCAGGTTCCCCGGGATTAGATATGAAACCCAATCCCCAGCAAGCAAGCAAGTAGTTGAAACATTCATCAAAGGGCCCAAGATCAAGCAAGTTGAAATAATCAAGGCCGCAAAACCAACCACCGTTTCCAATTGACAATTGTTCGTTGTTTGAAGGAAATAGGTGTAACTCAAAAGCAACCTTGCAAAATGCAAGAATAACCAAAAGAAAAGGCGCAATAGATAGAAGCATCTCTGCAGCAACAACTCCAAAAAAGAAAGTTTTCTCCAAAGTTCTTTCCCGCATTCACTCAAAATAAAAGAGAAGAAGAAAACAGTCCAAACCTAAAGTGGTATAGGGTCTCCAATCCCTAGCTACACCTTTCCCAACATAGGATATTCCATTCCTTAGTTGATGCCAACATAGGGTCTCCATTCCCTAGTTGATGCCAGCATAACCTGATGCCGACATAACTCGATGCCAACATAGGATATTCCATTCCTTAGTTGGTGCTAACATAGGGTCTCCATTCCCTAGTTGATGCCAGCATAACCTGATGCCGACATAACTTGATGCCAACCTAGGATATCCCAGTCCTCAGTTGATGCCAACAAAGGGTCCCATTCCCTAGTTGATGCCGACATAACCCGATGATTCTTCCAACATAGGGTCCAACTCCCTAGCAGACACCGGCATAACCTGACGATCTTTCTGACAACAACATAACTTGTTGATCACCTCCTGACACTGGCATAACCCAGTGATCTCTTTCCCCCATGCAACAGCATAACCTGGTGATCTTTTTCTAACAACAGCATAACCTGTTGATCACCTCCTGACACTGTCATAACCTAGTGATCTCTTTCCCCCAGGAAACAACATAACTTGTTGACCTTTCCAGACACCGACATAACTTGGTGATCTTTTTCTAACAACAGCATAACCTGTTGATCATTCCCTGACACAGGCATAACCCAGTCATCTCTTTTTTCCTGGAAACGGCATAACTTGTTGACCTTTCCAGACACCGGCTTAACCTGGTGATCTTTCTTGACAACAACATAACCTGTTGAACATTTCCTGACACTGGCATAACCCAGTGATCTCTTTTTCCCGGCAACAGCATAACCTGTTGACCTTTCTAGACACCGGCATAACCTGGTGATCTTTCCTGACAATATCATAACATGTTGAACATTTTCCAGACACCGGCATAACCTGGTGATCTTTCCTGACAACAGCATAACCTGTTGATCATTTTCTGACATTGGCATAACCTAGTGATTTCTTTTTCCGGCGACAACATAACCTGTTGACCTTCCTAGACACCAACATAATCTGGTGATTTCTTTATTGACAACGGCATAACCCGTTGATCCTCCTCAGACACCACCATAACCTGGTGATCTTTTCTTGACGACAACATAACCTGTTCACCGCTTTTAGTAATAAAGTAGTATAGATTTCCTTACAATAACTCACGAAATTTTCCTAGTGAAAACTGGGGGGAAAATTTCGTTCGTTTGCTTTTTGATTTTGCGCAGATTGCATTTTTTAGGACAGTGGACTCGAGACGACCAAAAGAAGAAGTCTCGATCCAGAATAATAAAACAAAAAGAGAAAAGAGAAGGTTGAATCCAAAGTGCAGAAACAGGGAAGACATGGACCATTCTGGACGACATTGAAGTCATCCGTTCGGTATTTTCTGTCTTGATCCGAGGAACGATAGACGAAACCAGCACCTGCGGCTAACAAGCATCAAGATCCAGGTCAGAGTCAGCAAAAAGCCAAGACTCAAGACCAAGTCTTAGATATGAATCTTGTAACTAGTAGCTGATAGGTTTAGTTAGTCTTTTATTTTGTTACTTTGGTGTAATAAGGAGCTCAACAAACAGTAAGCAGTAACAACAGTAGTAAAATCACAGCTTTCCGGTAGTCTCAGCTACCAAAACTTCCATGACTACACTAACCTGATTCCTTTATAGCCAGGGATATATAGGCAACCCCTGAAGCAAGGTTCGGTCAAAACGTTTTCAAAATGCTTCCAAATGGAGTACCAAACGGGCAAAAATTACTCGTAGTTGCTCACTTTATATTTGCCCGAAAACTCTTCATGTTCTCGAGCAAAGAGAGGCAGCTGTGAACACCCAATATTTGCCCCACATGGAAATTACTCCTAAAAATAATCAAAAAATAACTTTTAATGAATTTGAGAAACTTTTCTTTATTTAGTTGCATGTCATGCATGTTTAATACTTCAAAATTACTAAAAAATCATAAAAATTATCACATTTTCATTTCATGCCATTTTAGGTTTAATATATATTTTTAGAAATTAATTACTCTTTAATTGTTAGATTAATACATGAAAATCACCAAAATATACATTAGCTTTAATCAATTAGTTTACTTAATTAGTTAAAATATTAACTAGGTCGTTTTGGTAAAAACAAATTTAATTAGTAGTAAAGTGGCTATTTTTGAAAGATAAAATTTGCCTCTCATATCAAATTTGCCCAATTTCAAGGCCCAAATTACCAAGCCCATACCGTCCTAGCCCACTACCCAAATACCCATTCCCTACCAAACAACCCCTTAACTCATTAAATACACCTAATTAGACCTAACTTTAAGGAGACCCCTCCCTGGAACAAAAAGTAGCGTTGTTCCAGACCCCAGACCCCCTCACAGAAAAGAGGACGAAAAAGACACTCTAAAAAATACAGAGCTTCAAAATGATTTTTCTTCTGTAATTTTCGTTTTCTTCTTTCTGCATTTTCAAAAAGGGTGTTGTTCTAAAATTTCTACTCTGTTCACTCACTTCTATACACAAAGAATATAAAACAGCAAAATGATAGATGATTTAAACTGGATTTTTCTGGGTTTAGCACGGGTATATCAAAGCTGAAATTTGAAGTTGAAATCGATTCTGGGACTCATTGGGTTTTCTTTTGTTGGTTATACTGCTGTGTTGTTTATTTGGTGATTGCTGCTGAAGCTACTCTCCCCTTCTTGGTTTTCTAGCCCTTTATTTGGTCTTTATTTTTCTCCATTCACTGTTAGGTATGTAACACTACAAACCTGAATTTTTTTCTGAAAAACTGAAGCTATAATTTGTGTAAGATCTGTTTATGCTCAACATGATGTTTGGTTATTTGATTCATACTAAATTTGTTCACCTTTGTTTGCTTTTGCTTTAATAAATAAGGTTCATTACCATGATTATGAGGTTATAATTTTATTAAGCTTCATCTGTTTAATTTTGGGGTGAAATGTTCTAGTATGAGTTTAGTTTATGAGTGAGACAAACTCTTGATGCTTTGATAGCTGTTGTTCTTTTTCTTTCTGAATGTATTAAGTTATGTAGTTTTCATGACCTTTAGTTGAACATGAATGTTGCATAAGGTGATAATTTGGTTAAGTTTGTTTTCAGTTTCATCTTTAATTTTCAGTACAAGGCTTTCTCATAGGTTATGCATATATGGTTGAATGAGGTAGTTTGAAGGTGCTTGTTGGTCACATGGCTCTAATCTACAGATCTGGTCAACAGTTGGCCAAATCAGTAAGATCTAAGCCAAAGAAAAATAAGATTCGGCTGCTGATAGAATGCTGAAGATCAGTTATGTCAGGCTGCATGTGGATAAAGTGTATTCAAAGTAAAAATAGATGTTAGTTCGGTAATTTCATAGAGTTGTAATAGATTAATGTTTTGATAATTACATTCCAATAGTTAAATGTCTTACATTTGATTAGCATAACGTATCATGTATTGGTTAAATGAAACTATGCAATAACGATGATAAGTGACGACGCCTCATATATTTAGTTATTGTTTTTTCACGCAAACTTGACTATTAATCAGAGGTTGATTTTTATGTAGCTGAAGTTAAAACAGGGCATACAATTTTTATTCATTTCGGGTTATTTTAAAAAAATACTTGAGGGTTAGTTTAAAGAGAATCAGGGGCCGATTTGATTATTAAGTATTCATCGTATCTATGCTATAACAAGAACAGTTGCTATCCAATTTAATCTTCCATCGGACATGATACTGAAAGAGTATCAAAATGCGTTTGTCTAAATTTAATTTCTGTATAGAATGTTTGTATTTCTTCCACGAAATAACTATATCCAATTCCATTCCAGAATGAGTATATTGATTGTTTCTTGCTGTTCTTATGCATTTTGTTATATTGTATGTCTAGTCCTAAATGATTAGGAATCAGATTTGAGTAATGTATAGCAAATATTCGAATTCAAAGCCTTTTTAGGTAAAGATTACCTTAGATAATAAATTAATCATCAAAGTATACGTTTACGTAACTTTGAATGAACACACATCAAGTAACCCCTTTTTCTCAAATTGTGTATACGTTTACGTAACACAAATTAAGACTAAAATAAACCCTCGCAGAGACACTTCAGGATATGGATTTCCAAAAATTATCGGAATTGTGTACACGCCCGCGTGACGTGATATCCGTTTCTTTTTTTTACAACAAAACAAGATACGCGCTTGCGCAACTTTATTTATCTCCTTGAATGAGTTCAGTGTCGAGAATTATGTACATGTCCGCGTGACATGATTTTAGATATATTTTAAAACTTTACGGGTTTTACGCATACGTGACCCATCTCAAAATAACTCTCTAAATACAAGTGAATAATAAAAGCGGTAAAATATAAAATGCACATAGGTACAAAAATCAGTAATTAAATAATTTAGGCCAAGTTTAATCATTAAGCGACCGTGCTAGAACCACGGAACTCGGGAATGCCTAACACCTTCTCCCGGGTTAACAGAATTCCTTACTTGGATTTATGGTTCGCAGACAATTTAAACAGAGTCAAAATTCCTCGATTTGAGATTTTTAATAAATAAATGGTGTCCCAGAACACCGTAAAAATAAAAAAAAATCCGGGTGGCGACTCTGAAACTAATAAAATAAATTCCAAAATCGAATAATGTCACTTAAAGTGGAAAAACTCCCTTATTACCCTTACCGGGTGAAAAAAGGAGGTGTGACAGTTCTTGCCTTCAAAATTTTTCTAAAAACCAAGATACCCTCTTTTTGGGCTAGCTGGGCTTCATATAGGTCAAGGACAGTCGCCTTTGGAATTACAATTTTAGCCCTGGAATAATTTTTTCTTGAAAGGACGTGCGCGACCGCGCATCTGGCCGCGCACTTTGGCCAGTTTCTACGTGACTTGCGCGGCTCAGTGCGCGGCCGCGCACCTGGGCAATTTTCTGCACTCTTCTTCGTTCTTCTTCTTAAGTGCGCTAACCTCCTTCGATCCTCAAACGGGCTCCCAATTTACTCCATAAACTTTTACTTGGCCTTCAACGCTCCATATTAGGTCCAAAACGCTCCTTAACCTCATTGTAGCCCGAAATTGCTCCTGCAAGGCATAAAATTCTCAATCAGAGCAATTTACTATCATTTAATGCTCAAACATTACTTAAGTGTAGCCAATTTAGAGTGCAAATAGGCTAAACTACATAGTTATAGCCTACTATCAATTAGCTATTAGTACTTATTTTCTCTTTAAATTTTAAATTATAAGTCTTAACTTCAGGACATTTTATCTTGAAAAATTAAAATCCAGGGCACACTGATTAATCTCTAAATAGCATCTCATTAGAATGGCTACTTGGTGTCATTTCTACTTATTTTTTCCACCTAGTACTATATAATATTATCAAACCAAGATATTTATGGTGATTAATTTTGACGAAACTCTTTTTAAAAATTCTAAAGCATTTTCAAAAATAATTTCCGATAAACTATCTTCCACCGGAACATTCAGAACATAATCCAAACATTAATTCAAAATTGCATAAAATTGGACGCAATGGATTCTTGCTTTTAGCACTGCCAATCAGGGGTAAAAATTTTCTCGCACCCAATTGGTCTTTGGTATTGACTTTTAATTAAACAATATTTCTTTGCTCTTGTGAGCTGTGATTTGAATGGTTGAATGCAATCTTTCCATTGATTTTATTGTTTTATTATTTTATTTCTAAAAAGGTCATCGAGCAAGTAGCCAAGTAGTGTTAACTAATTCTTGAGCTAACCTGTAATTAGCAGATTTTATATATATATATATATATATATATATATAAAACATTCCCTTTGCAGGTAAGGACTTTTAATGGTGAATATTTCAAAGTCAATTCTCAATATGATACTATCATATATCAAGGGACAAGGGTAGGATGAGATATTTACAAATTAAATAAAAATAAAAATAAAAAAGTAGAAGGAGAGAACAAAATTCCCACGTTGTAGCGACTTCTGTGCTTTGCATAAATGGCTCATGTACGTTAATTCTTATTAGCTAAACCAGAAGCTAGCTAGGATCTGTGGAATTGGTCAAAAGTAAACTCTTTTTTGGGTAATAAACATAACAAAACCATAGTTAGTTTACAAAATGTCTCTATTTTGATTAATTAAGAACAAATCTTGAGTTTACAGAAAGTGAACTCAGGATTTTGAAAACAAAATGTAATAAAAGTCAAAGGCAAATTCTATTCAACAGTTAACACAGTAAACAATACTGAACAAGTCGAGCAGCCATGGTTGCTACTCTATTTTGGTTGACATGCAACCTGTTTATTTTAAAATATATTAAGCAATTAACAAAGAATTATGGTTTCAATTTTTTTTTTCAAGTTGACACGTTGCTATGCTTGTTTTTATAATTTATGTATACCGATTAAAAAAGTAAGTAGTGAATCCAACGTGCCATTTGTGCAAAGTTCCGAAAAGTATTAGGTTAATGAATCCATAACAGAAAAATATATTCACCAAAATAAAGTACGTTGTTAGATTTAATTTGCAAGTCCTTTCTATGATGTTGTTCTTAGGGACTACGTTGCCTTATGTAAGACTTCTATTATTAACTATAGTATTAATATATCCGTCTTTATCGTTTTAAAAAGAAAAAATGGTGTCCCCTTACGAATCATTTGGAGATGGTGATAGTCAATGAATACAACTCGACTCAACATTAATAGTTGATTGTTCAAATTCCTGGCTTTAACTTGGCATTATCTTCATTTTTTCAACCCATTCAGTTGACTTCATAAATTCTCAGTCACTTTAATTTGTACTACGTTTTTATTCAATATAAAGTCTAGTTTTCTTCTCCTCTGTCACTTTCTTCGAATTCTGGATCAATGTTTTGCCTTTGATCAAGTAAAATTTTAATGGTATTTGAGTGTGTTTGGTACGAAAGAAAATGCTTATCATGAAAAATATTTTCCTGAAAAAATGAGTAATGCTATTACTAATTTTTTCTTATTTGGTTGGTAAGTGAAAATTTCTTTCTGGAAAATATTTTCTAATATTGGTTAGAGAGTATAAAATATTTTTTATGCTACTTTCATCAACCCACATTCACCAAAATCCTCATATTTTTTGTACTCCTTCCCTCCCCTCCCTCCTCCCCGAAACTCTATTTTACTCAAGTATTTAATTATTTTTTAAAATTCACACAAACCTGAAGGAACTAATGATTTTCATACAAGAACTATGTTGAAATTTGAGCTCGATAACTAAAAACAAAATATTTTGTTGAAAAAGAAAGTATTCTTTATACAACATGAAAAGAAATTACTCATTTTTTGTTGAATGAAAGAAAATACTTTTTCAACATCATGAAAAGAATGTACTCGTTTTGTTAAAATGAGAGAAAATATTTTTTTCTGCATCAGGAAAAGAAAATACGTAGTTAGTTAAAATGAAAGAAAATACTTTTTCTACCTCATGAAAAAAAGTGTACTTTTTGTTAAAAAGAAAAAATATATATTTTTTCTACATCATGATAAGAAAGTACTCTTTTGTTGGGAAAAAATACTTTTTCTATTCAGGAAACACAATACTTAGTTTATTGAAATGCAAGAAAATACTTTTTCTACATTATGAGAAAAATATTTTTTCTATTTTAGGAAATAAAATGCTTAGTTCGTTGAAATGAAAGAAAATATTTTTTACATCACGAAAAGAAAGTACTGTATTTTTGAAAAGAAAGAAAATAATTTTTCTACATCACAAAAAAAGTACTCATTTTTGAAATATAAAAAAATATATTATTTGAAATGAAAGAAAATACTCATTTGTTGAAATAAAAAAAAAATACTCTACCTATAGCATGAAAAGAGCGTACTATTAATAATATTTCTATTTAGGGTAGGATGACAGGTTGAGAGGTGGAGTGAGGGTGGGGCAGGGGTAGGTGGTGAGTGTGGGTGTGGGGGTGGGGGTGGGGGTGGGGGTGGGGTGGGTTGGTGTGGAATGGGAACTATGATGGGAAATGTTGAAAGAGAATTTAGGAAAATATTTTTTCCTTTTTCTTGGCAGGGCAAATATTTTTCTTAAATTGGAGAAAAATAAGTTTATAAATAAAATATTTTTCAAAATATTTAAACCAACCAAATATAAAAAAAGTAAAAATTATTTACTCAAAAATATTTTCCTTCGTACCAAACACACCCTTTGTTAAAAGAATTTTTTGTTTCTTAGATTTTGTGTCGAGTAAAATTGCAATCACATAAATTAGGAGGTAGAGTGTATACTATACATTTGAAAAGCTACATAAGCATCAAAAGAATTTAAATTTCTGTCTACGTACCAACACTGATTTAAGATAACCCAAGGATTATTCCTAAAGTTTGTAGCTATAGGTAAACTTATTTTTAAAATGCCATAATGAATAGTAGTCAAATCTCTCTCTCTATATATATAACACAAACTGTCCAAATAATCAGACTCAAAACGCATCTTTTGTCAAGATGAGAAAGAAAACCTGCAAAGTCTTTTTCTCAATCTCGTCTTTCGTTTCCTCTTTCTCTTTCTTTTTCCTATGTTTAGGAATACTTTTCTCCATGGAAATGGCCATGGCACAGAACAGAAAAACAGTTCCCATAAATGTTGGAGTTGTGATGGACATGGATGAATGGGTTGGGAAAATGGGTTTAAGCTGTATTTCTATGGCTTTATCTGACTTTTATAGTTCTGATCATGGCTCTGATTATAAGACCAGATTGGTTCTCCATACCCGTGACTCAAAGAGTAACGTTGTTGCCGCTGCTGCAGCAGGTAAATTTCGTATATATATATATATATATACTCTATTTTCCCGGTCACCATGTTTGTTAAGAAGAATTACATACTGTTATAGATTAACCAATTAATCTGGTTGTGTAAATACTTTGTGTACTATTAGTGCATAGAATTATGTTAACTATAATTAGTGTTAACTAATTAGTGCATAGAATTATGTGAATTCAGAGAGACGTTGTTGCTGTCACATACTTTTGTTGATTCTTGCATTCTTTGAAAATGCAGCAGTTGACCTATTGAAGAATGTTGAAGTGGAAGCCATAATAGGGCCAACATCATCAATGCAAGCTGATTTCTTAATTGGTTTAGGAGAGAAAGCTCACGTACCCATCATCTCATTTTCTGCTACAAGCCCTTCCCTCTCATCATTTCGTAGTCCATACTTCATTCGTGCCACTCTAAATGATTCCTCTCAAGTTCAAACCATTAGTTCCATTGTCCAATCTTTTGGATGGAGAGAAGTTGTCCCTATTTACATTGACAATCAATTTGGAGAAGGAATTATACCATTCTTGGCAGATGCATTAGAAAAAATTAATGCACGTATCCCTTATCGAAGTGTTATTCCTGAATTCGCCACCGATGATCACATAACATCCGAACTTTACAAATTAATGAGTATGCAAACTCGGGTTTTTGTTGTGCATATGACAACTTCACTTGGCGCCAAAATTTTTACCAAGGCCAAAGAACTTGGAATGATGAGTGAAGAGTATGTTTGGATTATTACAGATGCTATGACAAATGAACTTACTTCTATGGATTCTTCAGCTATTGAATCCATGCATGGAGTTATTGGAGTGAAACCCCATGTCCCGAGAATTAAAAGGCTTGAGAATTTTAGTACAAGGTGGAAATTGAAGTTTCAACAAGAAAATCCATCAATTCTTAATGCAGAATTGAATGTGTTTGGACTATGGGCTTATGATTCAGTTACTGCACTAGCCATGACAGTGGAGAAATCAAGAATCACCGGAGCACCTTTTCAGAGGCTAAACGTTTCAGGTACATGCGGAAAATGGACGGGTTGAATCAAACTTGACTGGTAAAATAAATAAACGGATCATTAACCATCCGTCCAAAATTATTTGGGTCAAATGTGCCAGATAATTGGTCATAACACAACTTGCCCAACGTGACCTAACCTTCCCCTCCTTTTTTATTTTATTATTTGGAAAAAAAGAGTAGAAGTTAATGTATTTTTCTTAAAGTATTAGTTCATTCAAATTTACGTAGTTCTCAATCTTCAAATTTGATATTGTTTGTTTAGGTTAGGGTTTACATACTGACTCGTTTAGTTACACTTTTTGACCCCTTTTAACACAATAGTTTGATGGGTCATTTTAGACTCAATTGTTCAACCAGTTGAGTCAAGAGTCATAATCTAGCTCTTTTGAAAAATGATTTGATTTTGAATCTCTATAAAATTTTCAGGAAATGCAACAGATCTTGAAACTATTGGAGTTTCCATAGATGGTCCGAAGCTTCTTCGAGCTATACTAAACACTAGTTTCAAAGGACTTAGCGGAGATTTTCAACTCGTTGATGGACAATTACAGTCACCAGCATATCAGATTATAAATGTGATTGGTAATGGTGTTAAAGGAATTGGTTTTTGGACAAAAGAAAATGGGATTGTTAAAAAGCTGAATTTGAGAAGTGGATATTCAATTTCTAAGGCTAATTTTGGGTCTATTATATGGCCTGGTGACACTACTTCTGTTCCTAAAGGTTGGGTAATTCCAACAAATGGGAAGAAATTGAAGATTGGAGTTCCAGTGAAAGATGGTTTCAGTGAATTTGTGAAAGTTACAACAGATTTTACTACTAACACAACAACAGTTACTGGTTACTGCATTGATGTTTTTGAAGCAGTGATGGCGGAATTAAATTATTCTGTTCCTTACGAATATGTTCCCTATGCACCTCCTGGTGCAAAGACTACTGAAAGTTACGATGATCTTGTTCATCAAGTATTTCTTGGGGTAAATCTCTTAATTTCTTTTTCCTACATTTTCGACAAAGACAAGACCCATTACTCGTCGAGTTTAATTTACAAAGTTCATTGAAAATATTAGAGTTTTTAAATTTGGGCCAAGCCCAAATGACCCGTCCATTTATTGAATTCAGCCCATCTTGATCTAATTCATCTCAACCCATTGATTTTTAGCGCAAATTAATCCATGAGTAACTTTGTCAAAATATCTTAGGAAAAAATCTTTTATGTTATATATGACCATAACAAAAGAAAAAAAAAAGTCTTATTTTGTAATTATACAATTCATAAGAAAACAATGATATAACAAATTTGCTAAGAGTTGGGCGGATTGGGCTACGATCCAAATTTTAGCCATCTTGATTGGGCGGCTCATTTATTGACGTAGCCCATTTTGACTCGCCCAAAAGCGGTCCAACCCCTCCATTTGACACCCTTAGAAAAACGTCTTGATTCTAGAAGTGAAATACATTTCTTGCATATTTTTATTTGATTCTAACATTAACCAATGAACAGAAGTTTGATGCTGTTGTGGGCGACGCTACCATTAGATCAAATAGGTTGCAATATGTTGATTTCACATTACCATACACAGAATCTGGAGTCACAATGATGGTGCCAATCAAAGACAGCAGCAAAAACAAAGCATGGGTATTCTTGAAGCCATTGACTTGGGAGCTATGGTTAACAAGCTTTTGTTCTTTTGTTTTTATTGGCTTTGTTATTTGGGTACTTGAACACAGAGTTAATGAAGATTTCAGAGGACCTCCTTCTCACCAAGTTGGCATGATCTTTTGGTTCTCCTTTGCATCTATGGTCTTTGCACAGAGTATGGTCTTTTACTTTTTTCTCCTCCTTAATTTCATTTTACATGATACTATTTCCTTTTTAGTCCGTTCCGAAAAGTATAGTACATTCGTAGAATCTTAAAATTCCCATTTAAGTTTAATGACATGCTCATATAGCCATAGAAATGTCATTTTAAGACCACAAGTTCTAAGAGCACTTTTGGTACGTGCCAGAAGTCTTTTTCTTTCATAAACTTCATGCTCAGTCAAACGCCGCCTTTTAAGTAATAGAGGGAGTATATGGGAAAACTAAGGAATATGTAATCACTATATACAATTCAAACTTGTATTCTGAATTTTCATTTGTTTGATTCTTGATACTGCAGAGGAGAAGATAGTAAGCAATTTGGCTAGGTTTGTGTTGATCATCTGGTTCCTAGTAGTACTTATATTGACTTCAAGTTACACAGCAAGTCTTACATCGACGTTAACAGTTGAAAACCTCCAGCCAACTGTTACAGATATAAAAGAACTTCAGAAGAACAAGGAGTATGTGGGATTCCAACAGGGTTCTTTTGTAAAAGAACTTCTAATAAAGAACAATTTTGATGAGGACAGGCTAAAACAATATAACACCTCAGATGAATGTATTGATTTGCTCTCTAAAGGAAGTGCGAATGGTGGTATTGCTGCTGCTTTTGATGAGATTCCTTATGTGAAGCTTTTGCTAGCAACTTATTGCTCGAAATATACCATGGTTGGACCTATGTATAAGAGCAATGGCTTTGGCTTTGTAAGTAACTCCTTTTTTTGTCTTGACAATCATTTTTATTAATTTTCATCCGGTCCCTAGTATTATAAAAAAGGGTAGCCGTGCGCTAAGCTCCTGCTATGCGTGGAGTCCGTAGAAAGGCTGGACCATAAGGATCTATCGTACGCATCCTGCATTTTTGCAAGAGGCTGTTTCCACGGCTCGAACCAGTTACGCCGACGCTCCTCTTCCGGTCCCTGATATTATGAATTATTATTTTCATACAGGCATTCCCTGTAGGATCTCCTCTATTACATGATGTTTCAAAAGCAGTCTTGAGTGTAACAGAAGGTGAAAAGTTGGTACAAATAGAGAAAACATGGTTTGGACAACCGATTTGTTCAGATTCTAGCAGGTCACTCTCCTCCAATAGTCTTGGCCTTGATAGCTTCTGGGGACTCTTTGCCATAGCTGGAATTGCTGCAATTTTGGCTCTCCTCATCTTTCTAACAACGTTCATGCGTGATCATTGGCATATCATAAGACGATCCAATCATTCGTTCCCCGAAAGAATCAGAATCTTGGCTAGAAATTTTGACAGTAAAGACTATAATTGCCATACATTCAGGGACATTGAACCGAGAGATGCAGTTCCAGGACATATGGATTATCCAGAAAGTCCACGTGATAACCCCCCTCCCCCTCCACAAATGAATGGACCGCCAAATCCAGAGCAGATTTTTCCCCTTCCAGGAGAGGAAGGAGGGAATCCACCTTTGCATGAAGCTCCTCCAACTTAAGCTCAAACGAATCTCCTTTTCTCACAATTGCAGAGAAGTGCTCTGGTAAACTAATAGCAGAATTTGGGAAGAATGTAGTGATATCTACACTCTTCGTTTTTGGGCTGTTTCATGCAGGATTCACTCTGTTCCAATGAGCATAGATAGCATTTTAACACAAGTAATAATTTGGATATCGATGCTATCTGAACAACAAGTTCTAGTTATTGCCTACACAATCATCTAAAGCTATATACCCATAGACAAACAAAAACTTTCGTAAGACTTAAAGGATTTATATCCTGCGGAATTGGGTGACACGAGTTGGCTCAGACAACACGACTATGATGATGAAGTCAACTCAAGTACTTGCTCCAGCAAGTAGCAAGTTATAGATCCAATTTATATGAACGTGTTTGACTAGGCACGGTATGAAGACTTTTGGAATTTGTGGTCATAAACAAGTCAAAAAGAGGCCCAGAGTATTTGTGAGGTTATAAAAGCTTCTCATTAAGGGTAAAATTATAAGTTTACGCTAAATTGCTACCAAATTTAGAAAGAGATCATTCTTTCTGGAACGGACCAAAAAGGAAATACGTTCACATAAACTGGAACAAATGGAGTACTTAAATGAGCTACAAGTGGTGACGAGTTATGTATAGATGAATTTTGCTAACTAGAGAGTTGGACTATCACATCAACGTGCAAAGACAATTGTTCCTTCGTCCTTTAATTTTTGTGCACTTGTTAGTTCCACCCCTACTCATAGTCAAAGTTGTTTGTGTGCCGAGTTTTTAGCCAAAATTATCCCTTATCTTTAAAGGTAGGTTCAACTTTATCCTTTAACTATGACTTTGAGCACTATTTGTCCTCTAAGTTTGCAAAATATGAGCATATTTAGTCTAAGTAACAGAAAATACTCACTTCCGTTTGAGAACTAACGGACAAAAACCTTCTAACAAGTTGCTAATTTCAATCTGAAACTTTTACCGGTAATTAGTAATCACCGTCTGCTAATTTCATTTTACTCTAGTTTATTGGTAGAAAATCAAACTGCACTGAAATGAAACCAGAGGAAGATATATATATATATATATATATATATATACTGGAATGGTTCAGCAAACATAAGATTCAATGTAGCTCTTCACACCTAAATGCAACAGTAATTTATATATATATATATATATATTTAGTGATGAACATGTTAATTTATGTAATGAACAAGCAATCGAATATTATTTATAAACGTCAGTGCGAACATGAAATTAGTCACGAACCTGAGCCAATGTCAATGCCAGATATCGATACTATGAGATGAAAGAGTTGTGTTTCCTGGTGGAACTGATTTTGAGGGCGGCGGGGTGGGGGGTGGGGGGTGTCTGTCGGTTAGTTTTCTAAACAAAGTGAGTATTTTCCGTTACTTAGACTAAAAGTGCATATGTTTTGCAAACTTAGAGGACAAATGATGCTCATTGTCATATTTAAAAGACAAAGTTGAATCTGCCTGACGAGCACAAAATCAGTGTATAAAATTTAGACTCGTTAGTCAAACATAGTATAGTATTAAATCGTCTTTGTAGGGATTAGTTTAAATAATGTTCTAATAAATCTTAACACTGTCCAGGAAAATAAAACCTTTAGTTTATGTTATTGTCAACTAATAGTAAAATTAAGATTATCGATTGTGGGAAAATAATGAAACTTTAGTGACCAAATAGCAACGATTGAATTTCAAGGTGAGAAGTAAGGGTTGTTAAAAGATATGTGATCAACTATTATTTTGAGTCATACCATACTAAGTTCACTCTTAGCTTCTATTGACTCCGTCGATTTCAACATATGATTAGGCTAATCTTAGGATTCGAATTCTTCTTCCGAATGAATGAGAGTTCCGTTAACCAACCTAATAACAGGTCCTATGAACATATACAAAAATATAGCGCATTAAAAGAACGTCGCTCAACTATTCCTCCAAATTGGACCAATTGATAACTCTCTAAGCTCTTTCGATTGCTTATGAGAGGCGTAAAATCAACCCAAACAAGATAACACAATGCAAATTGCAGCAACACTTCTCTTTCGATTAAAGTAAAACTACTATTGACCTTGCAATTCAATTAATAACTCATTCAACAAATTCAGGCAACTAGCATAGAGTCAACCCCAAGCAATAGCCAAATCACAATATCTATTAATAACCATAAGAAAGATTATCCATAGTGGAGAAGTTGTTTATCACAACAAGAAGATATTACAATTCCCAAAATCAAATTAACTTCCGTATTGAATGAATTGGATGAAATATTTTGATTCTCCGTTGTTTCCTTGCCTTCTTCTCTCCCAAAAGTTGCTCCAAAATCTCAAATAACTTGTTTTGAGACGAGCTAGGCTTCATATAGGTCGAAAAGAGTCGCCTCCGAATTTACCAAAATAGTCCTAGGTAAAGTTCCCTGAAACGGACGTGCACGGCTGCGCACCCGGAGGTATGACTGCGCTCGTTGCCGCGCATGTCTGACAGGATACTATTCACTTGTGCGGTCGTGTGCACGCTAGGGGTCTCTCATGCACGATCGCGCATCTGAGTTTCGCTCCTACTCAACCTCTTTTCCTCCCATTAACTGTACTATTCGTCCATTGATCCTGGAATACCAAACTTAATCCCTTGGGCTTTTACTCGGACATCAAAGCTTCAAATAGCTCGAATTAGCTCCATAACATCCGCATTATCACGACCCCAAATCCTAACAGGTCGTGATGGCGCCTATCATGGGACTAGGCTAGCCAACCATCACATTAATATGCATTTTTTCTATTGTAATATTTCAAAAATCAATAACAAGCAGCAAACAGAGTATAAAATAATTTTTTTAAGTATTTACGCCCCAAATATAATCTAACAGTCTAAACAGATCTCTCAAGACTGGAGTCAACCGATCAGGAGCATCTAAGAATAAACGAAACTCTGCTAATGTCTTAACAATGTCTATGAAATAAATACTAATACTAATAAAGGAAGGGAAATGGAGAAGCTGTGGATGCTGGACAGCTACCTCGAAATTCCATAAGCTGCTGATAACGAACTCGGAAGACTACTGCTCCGAACCAGTACCTGGATCTGCACACAGGGGTGCAAGGAGTAATGATGAGTACGCCAACTCAGTACTAATGAAAATAAATCACAGTCTGAGAATAAGAACCACACAGCACAGATACACCAATCCACAAAACAGTAAAACATCAAGTCTCCATAAACTATACATCAAATACATAAGTTCGAAAACCAGTTTCCATAACATCATTTGAAACAAGTATATCTTTACAATATTTCTCAGTAAAACTCTCAGTAATATCAGTTTGAAAAATGAAGTGAATCATAGTAAAAAAATTCAGTAAAATATCATCATAAAACTTCCCCTCGGTCCATAATCATCACTCGTAACAATTTCCCTCAGCACCTCACCATCACTCGGTATCAGCTCCGCGGGAAACCTCAGTGTCACTCATGTCTCCCAATCACTCATCACTCGGCACTCGCACTCAGTAGGTACCTGTGCTCACAGGGGGTGTGTACAGACTCCGGAGGGGCTCCTACATCCCAAGCGCTATAAACAAGCCACATCATGGCATAAATCACTCTCAGGCGCTCGACCTCTCTCATATCATAACATCCTCACAACATTGGCCCTCGACCTCACTCATATCATAACATCCTCACAACATTGGACCTCGGCCTCACTCAGTCAAACACTCTCAGCATGTCACTCGGGCCATGAATAAAACGGGGTTCTCGACCCAAAATATTATTTCATTTCAAGAAATAGTAATATCATCAAATAAGAGTGTCAACAATTTCACAAGAAAGACTGAATGAAAACTCATAGTTTCAAAATAGTGAGAATATCAGTAAAACAGGCCCCAAGGGGTTAAAACAGACCGACACTAGGCCCCAAACATGGCTTACAACCCCATTATATCAAATCATAGTAGTACTATAGAGAATAAGCTTTAAAAGCAATTTCGCAACTAAATAGTTGCCTAAAAAGGTACATTTATCCAAATTTCCAATTCGTGCACGCCCCACACTCGTCATCCAGTGTGTGCGTCACTCTAAATCCGTGAAAGGATGTAAAGTCTGGGGTTTCATACTCTCAGGACATGATTTAAAGACATTACTTACCTCAAACTAGCCTGAAAAGCTACTCTGCAACCCGCTTGCCTCTCGAATCAACTTCTGAGTGCTCCAAATCTATAAAGATCAGATTTTTATCATCAAATTATGCTAATGGAATGAATTCCAATTGAAAAGTACCAATTTTAGCATAAAATCAANAAATCATCTCCTAAAGGTCTCATAATCTCAAGCCCTAACTCCACCCTTTTCTACTGATTTTCATGAATTAAACACTGATATTTTGTTCCTTAATCACCTATAATCGAGTTTTAGGGTCCAAACTCCTTACCTCAATGAAGAACAATGATTTCCTCTCTTCAAAATCGCCTCAAAAGCTTGCGTTCGCAGTTCCACAGGCGCGTTCGCACAACACTGCCTCTCTCTCCCTCACGCGATCGCGGACGCTCCTACGCGTTCGCACAGTGTTACCAACCAACCCCTTCCCCACGCGCCAAGACTCCTATGCGATCGCGTCCAGCCCCACGCGACCGCACTGCCTTCCTCCTTCCTCTCTCTGCGATCGCGACCATGCACCTGCGGTCACATAGAGTAATTCTCTGAGCCTCACCAATTAACCTGTGTGGTCGCATTCAATACCCTGCGATCGCATAGAAGGATTTCACACCTGCAACACACCAGCAAAACAGCTATTGTTCTAAGTCCAAAAGTGCCCGTTAACCACCCAAAATAAATCCTGAGCCCCTCGAGACCCCAACCAAATTTACCAACATATCCCATAACATCATTCAAGCCTAAGAACTTTGAAATTTCTAAAATTCGCCAACGATGCCGAAACTATCCAAAACAACTCCGATTGACCTGAAATTTTGCAGAAATATCCAAAATGACATTACGAACATGTTCCAACTTTCAGAATTCCATTCCGACCTAGTCTATTTTCCACTGCCGACAGAAAATCACCAAAAACTAACTTTCGCCAATTCAAGCCCAATTCTACACCGGACATCACAAAAATATTCTGAACATACTCTTAAGTCCCAAATCACCTAACGAATCTATCCGAACCATAAAATACGCATTCCGAGATCGTTTACCAATAAGTCAACTCTCAGTTGACTTTTCCAACTATAAAGCTAATTTTAGAGACTAAATGTCTCAATTCTCACTACAACCATTCCGATTCCGAGCCTACCAACTCTAACTCATCATAAACAGTATAACCAACCTATGACAGGGCAATAACAGTGAATATAATGCAGGTTCTATATAACAACCGACCGGGTCGTTACATTCTCCCCCTCTTAAACAAACGTTCGTCCTTGAACGGGTCTAGAAACATACCTGGAGTCTCAAACAAGTGAGGATATCTACTCTGCATCTCCCGCTCGGTCTCCCAAGTAGCCTCCTCCATTGGCTGACCTCTCCACTATACTTTCACTGAAGCTATATTCTTAGACCTCAACTTTCTGACCTGACGATCCAAAATTGCTACTGGCTCTACCTCACATGATATATCACCCTTGAGTTGAACTGTGCTGAAGTCTAACACATGAGACGGGTCACACACATTTTTTCGGAGCATTGACACATGAAATACCGGATGAACACTCGACAAGCTGGGTGGCAAGACAAGTCTATAAGCTACCTCCCCAACCTTCTGAAGCACCTCACAAGGACCAATAAATCGGGGACTCAGCTTTCCCATTTTCCCGAACCTCATAACACCCTTCATGGGTGATACCTTCAACAATACCTTATCATCTTCCATAAAGGGCACATCCCGGACCTTCCGGTTCGCATAACTCTTTTTCCTAGACTGCGCCGTGCGAAGTCACTCCTAAATCAACTTCACCTTCTCCAACGCATCCTGAATCAAATCTGTGCCCAACAGCCTAACCTCACCGGGCTCGAACCAACCAACCGGAGATCTACACCTTCTACCATATAAAGCGTCATACGGGGCCATCTAAATATTGGACTGGTAGCTATTATTATATGCGAACTCCGAAAGTGGAAGAAACTGGTCCCATGAACTACCAAAGTCAATCACACAAGCACGTAATATGTCCTCCAAAATCTGAATAATCCTCTCCGACTGCCCGTCGGTCTGAGGATGAAATGCTGAGCTCAACTCTACCTCAATACCCATACATCTCTGTACGGCCCTCCAGAACTGAGATGTGAACTGAGTACCTCTGTCGAAAATGATAGAAACTGGAACCCCATGCAATCGGACAAACTCCTTGATGTAAATACCAGCCAACCGCTCCGAAGTATAAGTAGTACCAACAGGAATGAAGTGCGCGGACTTGGTCAATCTATCCACAATGACCCAAATAGCATCAAAACCCTTCGAAGTCCGTGGAAGCCCAACTACAAAGTCCATAGTAATCCGCTCCCACTTCCACTC